>JAIUZE010008003.1:0-79395 GCA_022085475.1 Heliosperma pusillum | reverse complement strand
ATGCAGAAATTAAACGCTAGAACTTGGACGCGCACTCACATTAGATAATATCAGTATTAGTATTACTGAGACCGACTTGGTATATACTTCGTGTTGATATTATACCGCATCTAAAGCAGTGAGCGGCTAGTAAATCATGCTTGCTGTCTTCTCTCTTATTGTTGGCCATTAGGTCTCCCTCGTAAAGAAGAAAATGTCACCATTTTATAATAGAAAGTAACCATTCACAAATTCTTATTTATTATCACATTTCTCCGTCATCAGCTTTTGTGACACGTTTGAGAATTTGTGATTGTTGATGGGTGTCCTTGTTTCTCCTCACAAGTCATGGCCCATATGTTCCATAATAGTTTACATGAACCAACCTTTGAAGGTTCTGGTATGACCTTGACATTATGACATATATAAACAATCCCTTTGAAGGTTCTAGTACAGTAGTACGACCAAGATCACTGCAATTATGATGCTAAATAAGGAAAGTGAGTCGTAAATCTAGTTTACGACTCACGACATCAAGGTCTTTAGGATTGAAAACTGAAAATTGCACGGTGATGGAGAAAGCACTACGAACGAAAATGCTACCAGTAATATAGTTTAAAACTTTTTATATCACCTCTCCTTTGTTTATTTTTTTTTTAGACTTTTCAAAACATATTTACCTTGGTATTATTTCCATTTCCATTTCACTTTTCACAATTTTTTTTTAAAATTACGTTTTGAAACATGTGCTCTTAGTGGAGTATAAAAGAAAGTTGATCTCCCTTCAGACGACCTATTCTCGTCTGAAATCATAAGACGAAAATTTGTAACCATTATACATCCATATGTATCACTTTTGGAAAGCAAGATACTGGTTGTACCATTGTGATTACATTAACCCATAAACTAGTCATAAAATCCCGTCTGAAGCTTCAAACGAAAAGTGGTTGTCTGAAATAATAATCTGCCTAAAGGAAGATTTATGCCTGCCAACTCTAAATAATTTGGGATTAAGGATATGATGTTGTCGTAAAAGTATGTCTATCTCCCATTTCCCTCTACTAGGAAAAGAGAAGGAAAATACACAAAGTCAATATCAAAGTCGTGCAGATTAAAAAAAATGTGCATATGGCAAATTCTTATTTTAGATGGACTATTTCCGTCTGAAAAATAAGACGGGATTATATTGCCACTTTTTTATAAAATGTAACCACAACTTATATCAACTTGTTTTCATTAGCGGTTACATCTAACTGTAAAGTGGTTACAAAATCCCATCTTATTACTTCATACCAAAATGTTCCGTCTGAACCAAGAGCAACTGGTTACTAGAAGTGCTCCACCTTAAATTCTTAAACTCGTCACTCCTACAATAACGTCAACGTCAACGCTCGTTTCCACTCTTTGACTCTTCTTCTTCGATCACCCAATATATAAACATATAATCTTCGCCATTAAAACATACCTTAAACTTTCTTGTAACACCATTGACGAAAATTATAAGGGTTGGAGAAATAACGAGAGAAATGAGTAGGGAACAAAATAACAACTTTGGAGGTGTGTTGACGCATGGAGGACGTTATATACAGTATAATCTTTACGGTAATCTCTTCGAGGTTTCGTCGAAATATGTTCCTCCTATTCGCCCTGTCGGTCGTGGCGCTTATGGCATCGTCTGGTTAGTCTCCATTGCTTCATCTTGTTCATTTCTGTATGGCTGAGTTTCCGTCATTTGTTTACCTTTTGTTGTTGACATGAACACGTCTGGCCGGTTTTTTTTTTCTTCTTGCAAGTGGCTGATTAGTTTAGCTATTATAACATTTCTTAAATATTAAAAACTTTCTCATATACAAGTAAAAAATTTAGAATTGAATGATCATTTGTTTACCTTTTCATTGTCGGATATTTCATTCGTTTGTCTACGGAATATTTTTAATGGATAATTTGATCATCCAATTGCATTATTGTCTACTTGTCATTGAACACCAATAAGAAAAAATGGTGCCCCTCCCTCTTCTTGGTTTTTGGGTGAAATGAAAAGGTAAAATGACCGGGACGGATGTAGTACGTGGTAATGATCAGCCTTTGTCTTGACTTTTGACTCTTGATTGTTAAAGAGTAAACCGCCGTGAGTTGTGATTCGAAAGAATATGACAGGGTAAACTAGTCGCTAGTTGGTTTTAGGATGGAATCTCGGAGTTTATGCATAACTTCTGTGTTTTTTAGAACTTAATACTCCCTCTATTCACGTTATTCACATCATTTGCTTTTAGTGCAATGAAAACATTTTTTTTTTTTTGAGTAATGATCATATTCACTTGAAAGACTTTAGTGCAAATGTAGTGAATTAATTTGAATGTCTCAAAAAGGAAAATGTAGTGACTCTAATTGAATGAAACGGTAGTGAACCAGTAACGATGTGATTGGTGTTCTCTGTTCTTGTCAGTGCGGCCGTTAATTCACAAACAGGAGAAGAAGTTGCAATCAAGAAAGTCGGTAATGCATTTGATAACCGCGTAGATGCTAAACGGACTCTTCGTGAAATCAAGCTTTTACGCCACATGAATCATGACAATGTATGTAGTCCTGATGTTCTGAGGAATATTCTAGTTGCATATAGCTTTGAAGGCTGAAGTTACGATTTACGACTTACCATTCTTATCTCTACTTTCTTTTGCGGAACAGGTTATTACTCTCAGAGAGATAATACGACCTCCGCAGAAAGAAAACTTCAATGATGTGTACATTGTCTACGAGTTGATGGATACCGATCTTCACCAAATAATACGATCCAACCAGTCACTTACAGATGACCATTGTCGGGTAAGAGATTTGGAAAAAGTTTGGATCTTGTTGTAAAACTTCTGAATTGACCATTCGACAGCATAGTTAATACACATTGCCTTGCTTTTATTTTCCCGAGTATCAATTCCCGAATTTGGAGCTGATTCAACAATATCGTATGACTTGTATGTTCTTACTTCTTACTGACAATGATGCTTATATGTTCTGCAGTATTTCCTTTATCAAATACTAAGAGGCTTGAAATACGTCCATTCCGCAAACGTGCTTCACCGTGATCTGAAACCGAGCAATTTATTCTTGAACGCGAATTGTGACCTAAAGATTGGAGATTTTGGGCTTGCAAGAGCGACGTCAGAAACCGATTTCATGACTGAGTACGTTGTCACTCGCTTTTATCGAGCACCCGAATTGCTTTTAAACTGTTCAGTGTACACAGTTGCTATTGATATTTGGTCTGTCGGTTGCATACTCGGAGAAATCTTGACCAGGGAGCCACTTTTCCCTGGCAAAGACTATGTTCACCAGCTGAAATTAATTACCGAGGTAAGTTATTTATTTACTTTTCTCCAGAATGCCACTATTTTCAATCAGACATTTCGCTGCACTTATGGGTTTATGTTTGATGTTAGATAGTTGTTAAAAGATTCATATGTTTATGTTTGGAGCTGCCTAAGATGTGCATCAGTAAAGACTGATTTTTACAGCAACAAGTATGGAAAGGGCCTGACATTTTGTATTTGTGCCGATTTTGTTCTTTGGAAGCTCATTGGTGCACCCGATGACTCCAGCTTAGGCTTCTTACGGAATGACAATGCTCGTAAATATGTCAAGCAGCTTCCTCAGTATCCAAGGCAACAGTTCTCCATAAGATTTCCTAATGCGCCTCCTATGGCTGTTGATTTACTTGAGAGAATGCTCATCTTTGATCCTAACGAGCGTATAACAGGTATTCTGATCATTGTCTTAACTTTTGTCATACGAGTTCTTGTCAAACATGAACAGTCACTTCAATATTAATGCAAAAGTATAACCTGTTCTCGACATAAAACCCTTAAGTTCTTGCATTCAGTCGACATATAGAATACCAAATTAACGCCTCGTTTCATGTTTTGTACAGTTAACGAGGAGCTCTGCCACCCATATTTAGCCCCCCTTCACGATATAAATGAAGAACCTGTTTGTCTCCAGCCATTCAATTTTGATTTTGAACAACCATCATTTACCGAGGAAAACATCAAAGAGCTCATTTGGCAGGAGTCTGTGAGGTGCAACCCTGACCCCCGTATTCAGTAATTGTTATAAACCGGAAACATGTACTTATTGTAGTTATACTTATTGCCTATAGAATGTGTTTACATTGACCATGAATGCAATTCTTCTTCAAAAAAAAAATGACAGAATGAGTATTGTGCACTAGGTTTGGTAGAAATTTATGATTTTTATAGGTTGCCACTAAAATTCTGAATACATTGAAGCAGATATTTGTGTATTCTGCAAACTCTATCTGATTAAGCACTTTTACTGTGCATTAGCATTGGCTTTTGTGTTCCTACTGAGCTCAATTTGTTCATCACTGAAATCTTGTTTTCTGTAACTTTTGAGCTACTTATTTTATTAAACATCAGTTCATCCTGCATGAACATTGTTTTAGCTCAACATCGTCGATTGGTAGTTTATCCTCTGGAAAGTAACATCCGCTGACATCTTTCCCATACGCTTGACCATTTAGTGCGTCGCACGGTGTAGGCGTCACTCCCGTACTAATGCCCTTCACATCTGTGCATGTCCAAGGCATCTTCTTCCTTCCCTTAATACCCACTGTAATCGTCATATTTGATAAACATATTCCAGTAAACGGGTCGCCTTGGATTCCCTCCATCCTCCCGGCCATCCTTACATTGTCGGCCACTACATCTCGATAGTTGATCCATCGGATCTCGGGCAGGGCATTTGGGTCGTATTTGTCGTCAGGGTGGGATCCGTAATTGCCAGTCATCCAGAAAACCCACTTCATTGTTTGCAGGTTCATCCTTCTTACATATATGTCCTTTACATACCCTCCTCTTCCTACCCCTGTCTTAATCCTGACCCCTGATTCTGTGTTTATGGCTGTAATGTCCTCGGCTCGGACATCTCTGATGCCGCCAGACATCTCACTTCCAAGTGCAATTGTCGCGCTGAAGGGTGAGATGCATGTTAGTCGTCTGATAATTAAGTGTTCGGTTGGCATGCCGAATGCAATGCCATACTCATCCCAACCACTTTTAACTGCAATACAGTCATCCCCTGAGATTATGTAGCAGTCCTCAATCCTGGTATTGCTGCAGGAGTCTGAATTGGTGCATCAAAGAACACACATAAGTATTTCGCACATGTTATACAACATTGCGTCAATTAGACTTGGCAAAACTGACCTAGCCCGTACCCGTACCTCGATACCCGAACTGAGGACTTGAGCTAGACCTGACCCAAATGTTATTGTTGCACAAAGTCCATATCCTAAATAACTTGAAACAACTATGCGTAAAAGCAAATGTCGGATTAATGTTACCTGGGTTGATACCATCAGTATTCGGAGATGTTATCGGTGCAATGATTGTGAGTCCTTGTATGATGATGTCACTGCAATGAGATGCAATAATACAGTTAGCTTTGATTGTGCACTGAATTCTTAACAGCCTAATCTGTATACTGTCAACTTCATAAAATTCCTGTACCTGCTGTAAACTGGATGCACATTCCATGTAGGTGAGTTGACCAGAGTAAGGTTAGAAATCTGAATACTGTTTGAGTACATTAATTCGATCAGGTAAGGCCTGGTGTATTTAAGCTTCCCTTTGTGGAACTGTTGCCACCACAGTTCTCCTTGACCATCAATCGTCGCATTTTCACCTGTGTCGAGACAGAAACACAATATATATTTCGGATCAAGGTGTCATTGATTCTTGTGGGTTTTACTGTTTTAGAAGGCATTGGGATAAGGCCAATTCTTATTTAAGATGAGTGTATCCGTCTTAAGTTTAAAATGGGTCGATTAGTATGAATAAGACAAAAGCAGAATGCGTAGGGAAAAGCAAAAGATTTGTCTTATATGCCGGTTTTAATGTTAAGACAGATACCTTCATCTTAAGAGAAACTAACTGGGTAATAATGATGATGCAATGATTATAGTTCCGGTATGATTTTACCTGTGATGACGATATCCGTCAGATTTGTTCCGAAAATGAGACTTATATATCTCCCTCCCTTGGTGTCCCTTCCTCTACCATATGATGGCAAAGGGTCAATCACTGGCCAGCTGCTAATATCCTAGTAACACCACACACCAAAGTCTTAATACCGGAAGCGTAAATAGTTTCACAAATTCTCATTTCAGACGAGTGATATTCATCTGGAAATTAAGGTGGATAAAACGTGATCATATTACGATACAATGTGAATATTTCCTCATAAAAAGACTAAAAAGTTACTATCAGTTTATTACCAGATTTTAGAAAGTAAAAACTTTAGTTATACAGAGTAACTTTTTATCCTAGTAACTTTTTATCGTTTCAAGTTAAGACTGTCTTAAGGGAGACAAACTAAAATAGTTTAGCGAGTTATTAACCTGGGAAGCAAGAATAACAGCATCCTTCTGCAGAAAAAGTGTGAAATGACTAGTAAGATTGAAGCTTCCTGTAAGCCATTTTCCTGGAGGAACAATAAGCTGAGCTCCTCCATCTTCACAAAACTGGCTTAAATGATTGATCGCATCCTGAAACGCTTTCGTGTTCAGGGTTTTCCCATCTCCTACGGCTCCGAAATCAGTCAGGAATGCACTGTGAGCTCTGCAGCTTATTGCATTGTATGCTATATCAGTAGAACTGTACTCCTGTACCTCCTTTTCTTTCCTACATTCACCTCCTCCTATGCTTACCAGAATTGATATCAATATAAACTTGAACATTCCCATCATATTACCCGATAATTCTGCTTTGAAATAAAACAAAAAAACGCGTTAATTTCGACTAAATAAGAAGAAAATGGAATGAAAAAAAATGTAAGAATAATGAGAGTTTTACTTATGGTTTTATGAAAGTTATATGCATCAAATGTATTAATTGTTGCTTCAAATGAGCAAATGATAAATATGGTTTTGGTTTAGCAACTTTATTTGTAGTGTCCAATTTATAGTAGTGTAGTGTAGAGTAGTTGGGATTATAGTGGTCATTACATTACAAAAAAAATTAATTATAATGTCATTAATTATTGCTTGAAATTGTCTAATAGTTGAATAGTATAATTTGGAATTGTATTAGTGTAATAGATAATAATTGATTTTTACACTTCATTTTCTTTGTGTGGCAATACTATCTCTCTTAGGCAATGTTTTAATATGAAAGCACTCCTATTATTGCTTACAAAAGAAAAGTTAGGTAGTGTTATTAGAAAGTGTTCAATCTTTTGCCTATAGGCTATAATAACAAGATTATCTTGGTGTTTTAAAAGATTACTCGAAATATCGATATAAATATTACAGATGTACCGTCAAGAAACCAACTCAACCAAAATCTTAAGCTGATGGTTTGAGTCATAAGATCGGTTTTATATTCTGGCACACCTCATCACACGAATGTCCGTTAAGCTTAAAGTATGGATGCAATTGCAGGCCTCCCACTTTAGACAAAAACATTGTCGAGAATTGAATCGAAGGACTAGACTATTATAGACCAATAAAGTTTCACATGTGAACAATAATGTGTAGATGACTAGTGTATATGTTGGATGTTAGTGCATTTCAGTTTATATGTTGTTGTTTGTTGATAATATTTTAGGCAAATTGGAATTATATTCGATCTTGTGACAACTAACAAAGTGACAAGTCCTTTTCACCGCACTTCCTCCGACTCATTTCACGGGTTTAAAGTTGTAATCGCATACTCACATAGTGAGTGGCCTTCCACTCGGAACATTACAAATTGTTATCTTCTTTTTTTCTAAGTTAGTTTTTGCATAGTTACTAGTGGGTTCTAGGATTTAATAAATTCGATCGTACCGTGACGGGTGTAAACGTCATCTGGTAAAGTTATTGGATAGAGATTTGTGAATAATCTCATATAAATACTCCTATGTATGTGAGTGTTTTAGAGTGGAATCTCATTCGACTTATAAAGCAGATTCTCTCTTATGCATTTAGGTGCGATGCAGGTTCGTTTGTATTATGTAATAGGTTTTGGTATAGTTATCATTTAAAGAGTTTTAATCTAGTTATACCAAAATTGTCAACTACTTACTCCGTCCAAGTTGTCCTTTCATCTTGGCACAAAGCCCAAGGAAATAGTATGTAACCATTTGTTGTTATACTTGGTGGATAACAAGTGGACAATAGTCTCATTAAAGGGTCAAATTACTCATAAAAAACCTTCCTAATATAGAAACAACACCAATTGACTGAAACACCCTAAAAAATGAATATGACAACAATTGACATGGACAAAGGAAGTATTATTTTCCTTACATCGAAAACCGTTGCCAACGAGCATTGTCAAGACTAGGATGAAGTATTTTAGCATTTAAGTGAGCTTATCTACGAATAGGCTTGGTAAATGGGTTATTCGATTTGTTTCAGATCAAGTTAAATTGATTCGAATTTCATCGAGGTTGACCTAAGTTTTGATTTCAGCTCAATTTTATAAAAAAAACTAGTTCATTTTGGTTCACCACTTTAATCGGTTTATGCTATTTGAGTCGTGTACGGTCCAGGTTAATATCAGTGTAGGCGAGTTTCGGGTCATAATTTCCTCAGTCAGGACCCAAAAAATTGGTTTAATGTTACTTATACTTTTCATTAGAATGAAACAGTTCCAATATCATTTATAAATAAATAATCAATGAAAAAATTAGTAAAATTTGAGTGTTTTTATTGGATATTAATAAATATTATTAATACAAGTCAAACGATTTAGTTATTGTCGGTTCAGATGTATTCATGTGGCTATATTTAATTCAATTCGGTTTCGGTTCAGTTAGGATAATATTATCCGGTACTATTCAGGCTATTCATAACGATTTTCCGTTTTCGATCGATTATCAATTCTTTGATGGGTTTTTCAGTGGCTGTTTTAATTTGACGGGTCTCTCTCCTTGCTCGAGGTTAACCTTTGCATTAAAAAGAGTAGTGAATTGATTATTGTATGTTGCATAACGCATAACCAATGTGGTTGATACCTTACATATAATTTTATAGTGTCTTAAAACACATAGTATGTTCTTAGACACGTTTTAAGTTTAGGTAACTAAATCTAAATAATCTGAATCAATGAAAAAACACGATCTCATACTAAAACATTTTAAGATCATTTAGTGAGAATATTCTCTAAGATGTCAATTACAAACAAGGCCCTCACATCTAGAAGATCCTTCACCAACCATGAGTAATAAGAATGTAAGATCTTGTATGGAGTTAGTTAAGGAGACTTTTGACTTTTTAGGTGAACAAAATAAATGTGGCTCACAATTTTCGCACTAACTATCATTGCTAAACCCTACTTTAGCAACTTAGCATGCCTTGTTGAGGAAACAAAAGAGCTACCAACCTAGCATGCCTTGAGCTTACGGCAATCATGGTTTGAGAATTCTACAAAATCATAATGTATACTTATATAGTTTTACACAAGTGTAAAATATGTATGGATCAAAACTACAGGTGTTATTATTAGATATATGAGCATATAAGTGAGCGTGATTAAATATCAAAGTTGTGACGATATAAAATAAATAGGACTGTAAGTAGGACGACTGATTTTCTTAATTAATGGCGCGATGAAATGAGCCTATTTCACGTCTAATAATCATTTTGAGATATAGACAGACTAAATTCATCATAAGATCTTATTATATTTTTTAAAAATTTTTTTATCATGTCTATATATAATAATAATAATATTTTATACGGTAATTTTTTAAATTTACGTGTTTGATCGTACTAAATTACATCTAATGATAATTGACTTTTCTTTTGTTAATAAAATTTTGAAATTAATTTCGAAGCCATTAACCGTGCATAACATAATTTATTTTAAAAAACTATATGAGAAATATAAATGACATTTACATATAAATTTTTAAGATTACACTTTCTAAGCTCTTAAGTGAATAAAGTTATAAAAATGCATCACTTTACTGCTGCCGAAAAAAAAAACTAATAACTCCGATCCATATATATATGATATAAACCAATATCATTATATGTATACGTTGTTTCTATATATTATTTTCTAACTTTTAGATAGCAAAACCGTGCATTTTTTACAGGTATAAAGCTAATTATGTATATATCATAAATGACCGCGAATGATCAACACATAGTTCTATGTAAATCAATCATGTTCTCCTACCATTTGTGCGTACCTATTATCATTATAATTTTATTTTCAAGAGTTTGGGAATTTATAATCTTACTCGATCCTATTAAAATAGAAATATTTCATGTATTCTCATGAACCCACGTCATCAATCAACATTATCTTTTTTGCAATTCTTTATTTTTGGGTGGCCAGTAATTTGCAGTTATTTGTCATCATTTTAACTAACAATATTAAGTAGCAAACATGTGCAATTTTGCACGGGTATAAAACTAGTTTCGGTTAAATACTATATACATTTGGGGCCTAATTTATTTTACATTTTGTTTATTTATGGTTTTAATTTTTGTTTTTGAAAATATTTTGGCAAGGGATACAGTTTTTTTTAGTGTTTTCTACTAATAATTTGATTGTCGTTTGTGAATAACTCATTGTCATTGTGAATAATCTTTTAATGTCATCTCACGATCTTATTGTTATTGTAATTGTGGAGGTCATGTTTGTGATTGACTTGGCTATTTTACATGCATATGTATTTTTTGAATTAATTATTTTGTAATTCTTTAGAAATTCTTTTTGTAGCTCTTAGTTCATGTTTTTTCCCGTAATTTTTTGATGTCACAATCTCGTTCTTTTGATGAGTATTGATTATATTGTAATATGTATTGTATTAATAGGTTAAGCATGCATGTATTGATTACAAAGGGTGTGGAAGAAACTAAATCACATTGGAAACTCACATTTGATATGGAACAATCTTTCGAATTTTTTTTTTTTTTTACCTTTAAATTCAAGGAGCTAATGGGGACGCTCTAAAAGAGTTCTCTTTTATTGTAAAGGATTCTGCATTATCCCTAAAACAATTTGCGATTAGTAAGCATAGATATTACCTATACAATTGTGTACTTTTCATCTAAATAAGTTATTTTATATTTTTATTAGTTTTTCAATTAAATAAAAACAATTGATTTGGAGGATCAGAGAATTATTATACCGGACCGCTAAATTAAAAATCGAAAAAAAAAAAAAATCATGCAACGTCCATAGGGTATTATGGTGGTTGTAAGAAAAACACAAGTTTCTTTTTTGATTGGTTGATTGTTAGTGTCTTTCCTAATTCTATAGTGATAAATATATAGTGTGACTATTTAAGTACAATTAGTCTGGGTGGTGTAGTCGGTTATCACGCTAGTCTCACACACTAGAGGTCCCCGGTTCGAACCCGGGCTCAGACATTTTTTTTATTTGTAAGAAACTAAAAAATAGTAAAAAAAGTAGAATATTCCAAGTTAGACAACACATAGGATCGTAAGGAGCAATGCAGAATTATATCCAAATTAGAATTCTATGATCATCTTACTTCTCCTTAGTACTATTAAAGGTCTTTTACCAACGTAAAAAGTAAAAACCCTGAAATATATTTTTATCTTTCTTACGTTTTACATGTAATAATACTACAAAGAAGCCATGAAAGAGCACCAAAGATTACACTCAAAATCCTTCATTAATGTCCTCATAAGAAATCTTCCTACATTAGCTTTATATCTTCTTATTTCACTATCTCTTTTTCTCACTTTATACTCTCTTAAGTCTCTTTCTCTATTCCCGTCCTCTTCGTCGCGTGATCACGACTCTAGTATTAGAACATCCTTCGTCCGACTAAGCGGGCCCGGACCGGCCTTGCCTAATCTCGAATCCGAACCCAAACGCACCGAATTACGGCACCTCGTGTTCGGCATTGGGGCGGCCGCCAAGCACTGGGCCCGTAGGAAAGACTACGTAAAGTACTGGTGGCCCGGGGCCAATGTGACCCGCGGGTATGTTTTCTTGGACCGGCCCATCAACATGGCCCGGTCTGATAACCCGTCCGACTATCCGACCCTTAAGGTATCGGGTAATACGGGCCGGTTCCCTTACTCGTATAGGAGAGGATCAAGGTCGGCCTTAAGGATAACTAGGATAGTATCAGAGATGGTTCGGATGGTTGGTGAGTCGGATGACGTGAGGTGGTTCGTAATGGGGGACGACGATACCGTATTTTTTACGGATAATTTGGTTAGGGTTTTAAGGAAGTATGACCATACGAAGATGTACTACGTAGGGAGTAACTCGGAGACGCACATGCAAAATATTAATTTTGCGTATGATATGGCTTTTGGTGGAGGAGGGTTTGCTATTAGTTATCCCTTAGCTAAGGCTATTGAAAAAATGCAGGATGGTTGTATCCGAAGGTACGCCCCGTTGTATGGTTCGGATGATCGGATCCATGCTTGTTTGGCTGAGCTCGGTGTTCCCCTTACCAAAGAGCCGGGTTTTCATCAGGTTCGTGTCTTGCTGTTTACTACTCGTAATTGTCATAGTATGGAGTATATATATGAGATTGTGACACTCTGCACCCGATAATGTGTGTTTTACATTCATCGTCAAGGACCTTAATCTAGGGTCTTGTTCGGCCATGAGCGGTCATCTAAACCTTGAATGGAACTATATATATAGTATACTCATGCATTCATATTTGAAACCTCATTATTTTTATAGGAGATTAGGTCTCCAGGTGTTTAAGACGCTCCTGACCGTCATTACTACATTATTAAGTATTTCGTTACATGATGTTGAATTGGTGGTTAGGACTTAGGCGTGTAGGATTTATTTTTGGATGACGTGGGAATCCGCAGTCGCCATCTTTCACGCACCGGCTACATGGGATAGCCGCCTGCAAACCATGTACACCAGGTCAACCACCCATAGCCCCACAACATTTTACATTTTAGCCCCACAAGATTACTCGTAAGGCTTGAACCTGAGACCCTGGATGTCTTGTTGACCTAACCTAAGTTAAGATTACTATGATGTCTTGTTGAATGTGTTTTTGTTTCTCATTATACTTATCTTGCACAATTAAATTCTAACAACAATGTTTACTTCATTGCAGTGTGATGTTCATGGCAATCTATTTGGACTACTAGCAGCACACCCAATAGCACCATTAGTCACCTTACACCACCTCGACATATTAGACCCAATCTTCCCTTACATGACTCAAACCAAAGCCCTAACTCGCCTTATGACTCCCTCCAAACTAGACTCAGCCGCGCTAATGCAACAGTCAATTTGCTATGACACAGTCCGAAATTGGACCATCTCGGTCTCTTGGGGTTACGCGGTCCAAATAATCCGAGGCTCAGTCACGCCTCGAGAGATGCAACGACCGGCTAGGACATTCTTCAATTGGTACAAGCAAGACGACCCGTCTGGATTTTCATTTAATACAAGGCCATTTAGTCATCACCCTTGTCAAAAGCCGTATGTATATTACGTTAATAATACTCAAATTATTAGTCCCGACGCGAACGTGACAAGGAGTGACTATATGTATCATCAAATTCCTCATTCTTATTGTTGGTGGGAGGATGAAAGTCCTGAGAAGATTCATCGAGTTGAGGTTTATAAGCAGATTGATCCTCACAAGTGGGATGAGGTAATTTAATTTCGTTTATTTTTTTTTAGATTCATCAATTTATTTTAATTTTGGTAATTATTTAAGAAGCATGACTAGAATATCATTATTTTTTGTTGCCCTAAGTATATATGTCAAGCAACCTTTTTTTTACTTTAAGAAATGCTTTATGACTCACATTAAAGACTCAATTAAATAAAATATTTGCAGGAATATATCATGAGAAATTAGTGTAATTTGTTAGTTTTCAGAGAAATATGTCATTTTTTTTACATAGCTAGTGTGATATTCTTGTGAATCTCTCTACTTATGTTCTTAATGTATATCCTGAATATAGATTATTTGCAATTGATGAAGGAATAGCAAGACTTATATGATTATTTGTAATTAATAGACTATACCACTCGTTGTGATGGTTTAGATCCGAGGCGGTCTGTACTAAAGTTTTCGAGTTTTCTTTTAAACAATCTGAGCTATATTATAAAGTTTCTCAACTCACACACTTAAACATAAATAAAAAATAAAATTTTTAAAAACTCAGAAAAATTACACATAAGTTCGGATAAATGTATAGTGATTGTACAATGCTTATTATACAACTGGAGATATAGTAGTATTTACGTGTCATTTGTCAAGGATATGCCTACAACAAGTTGATCATGGTTTTTATTATCCAAAGTTATTTTTTCTCCTCTCTTTTTCTTTGGAAAGTATCATCCAATAATGTAATAGGAGATATAAATATAATATATACACTTTAATTATCACCTTAAGATTTTAATTGAGTTAGTTCATCTATCATAATGTTATTATTATATTATAATTATTTTTATTGAACAATTTAAACTGATCAATAATTATTGAATGATACAGGCTCCAAGAAGGGATTGTTGCAAAGTACAAGACACAAATAATGAACATACAATGGCAATTGAGGTAGAGAAATGCAGAGCAGATGAAGTCATGGAGCCATTTATGTAGATATTATTACAAACACGAATTGGTTTTTAAAAGTTGGATTTGTTAATTTTTTCTTTAAATGTTAAATATTTACATTTTCATACCAACATAAACATTGTTAGAGACTTCGGAAAAATTTTTAAATTGTAAATATAACACGTTCCTGATTTTCACAATACACATTTTACTCATCTTAGCATACGGTTGACAATAATACATGTGACTTACTTAAGATAATGATCTCGGTTCTCTCTTGCTAAAATGTCTAGATTGAGTTCTTGATACATAGAGAGATGATATGTTGAGTTATCTTACCACAATTGAGGTGAATAGTGCTACTTATATACGGAGTATAAAGAGTGAATTATATTGTACTTTGCTTGCTGACATTGCAGTGGTCATATAGACTATGTAGAGGTGGCAATCGAGGTCGTGTGGGTTGAGTTTGGGTTTGGTGAGGTCATGTCGAATTCGGGTCATATCGGGTCACGACTTTGTCTAGGTCAATTTCGGGTCGGCTTCAGGTCGCTTACGAGTCGGGTTAGTGGGGTAATTCTTAGCTTTGGTTAGGATCGGTCGAGTTCAGGTCATTATCAGGTCGGGTCATTATCAAACTCATTTTTTAGTCGGGTCATCACCGGGTCTGATAATTATGATCATTTGACGGGTCTAGTCAAGTTTGGGCAGCGTTTTGTTTGGATTGGCTCATCAGTTTATTATCTGGCCGAGTCTTTCCGATTAGTTTACCAGTTTGAGTTGAGTTGTGGACTTGTGGACTTGTGGTCATTCTTTAGCAAACCTTATAAGGTTAATTATTATAAATACTTTTATAAAAATCGTTCATAATAACGTATGTTTATTTTAGTCTTTATCGCCTTAACTTTTCTTTTATGTCGGGTTATTTTTCGAGTTAATCTCGGGTTATCTATTGGATCGGATCAACTTCCGGGTTAGCTTTCGTCAACAAATTATCTTTCTGATCGGGTCAGGTCAAAGCATGAATTGGGTCGATTTAGGTTATATTACGAGTTACCACAGTTCAGGTCGGGTTCGATTTTGGACCGGCCTAGGCATTATCGATTCATTTCAAAGGGGATTTATCATAACTTGCTACATTATCCACACGCGAGTAACAAAATTGACGCAAATTCCAGTTTTAGAAGGAAACACAAAGCTACCATGCATTAATGCATATGATACGCCACGCATAATATTGAGAATCACACAAGCTTAACACAAGAGTAACAAAATTGACACATGAATCCATTTTTTGTGGAATTAATTGAGAATTAAGTCTAACATAAATACCATGAAACAGATTTCATACTGTATTTTTGTAATTTCTATGCTTATTACTGATCTTGTTTTCACAATTTCACTACACTACTTTTTATCTAAATTCTAATAAAATTGAATTATACATTTATACTAAATCATTAACGAAATGTACATCGATTTTATAATTTTCGGGGAGATTTATTAGACAATCACCTTGGAATTTTGATTGTTGTTACGAAGGTTAAAAATCGGGTGAGGTAATTATCGTCTTTTCATATTATTTCTGTTTTATAAAATAATATTGAATTGCTAGTATCATCAAATTTCAGTTTTGTAATTCATTAGGTTTAATTGAGATTGTATAATGTCTGAATACTTGGCCTCTTAGACGAAGAGCATGAAAATTTTGTGTCCATGTCAAATTGTCAGTAAAATTTGAAGTGTTACAAGATACTAATACAACTATACAAGTAATGGGTTATTTACCAAGGAATGAATTTATAAACAACGGAAAATTCACGAGATACCTGAAGTTTAACATTTTTTAAAAAATACCAATTTTTTATCTGAAAACTTTAAGAGATCATAACTCGTGTTTACGAGTTCGAAAAGTAATGATTTTTTTTCCAAATCGATCATATTTCCGAGGACTATGATTTTAAAAAAAAGTTATCGTATTCGGATCCCGTGACTAGGAGTTTATATATGACATAGTTTTTAAAATTGAACAAACTTTGCTTGACTATATCTCTTGGCCACAGGTTCCATACTCCGATACTCGACAATTTTTTTTCCACATCATTGTTCACGGAATGTATTCGATTTTTAAAAAAATCATCGCTATTTGAACTCGTAAACACGAGTTATAGCCTCTTAAAGAATTTCGGATAAAAAATGGGTAATTTTGTGCTAATTGTCAAAGTTCAGGAATACCGCGTGAACTTTCCAATTTATAAATAAACTATTAAATTTACTCGTCTCATAAACCAAAAAAATATTTATCCACGTTACCCTCTCAATAACGTTATGCAAAGATAGAAATAGAAACTTGCCATAATTGTCACTAACAAAATTGTTCTTATTCATATTTCGCCTATAAAATTGGATCTATATATAGTACATTACTACAATGTGTAGATACAACGAATTCAAGGGATACTAAAAGAAGGTGACAATGGACGCAACCGGCCAACGGCGAGGAGGCGGAAGCGAAGGAAGCAGTGGTGGAGCTAAGAGACCAATCTTGGCAACGGTGTTAATAGTGTCGCTGGGTTACTTGGTGATGTGGATTCTTTTGCCAACTAGTCTTTATAAATACACTTGGAAACCCAAATTGAGAGACAAGTTGAAATCCACTTTCTTTGGAACTCAAGGTTTGTATTAATTTTTCAAATTCTGTAAATCCGTAATGTGTTTGTATGTACACAATATTAGAATAAGGCGGTTTTACAGTGTGAGGCAGTTTTATTTCGTAAATTATCATTTATTTATTGCTATTGGTATGAAATTGATTTTTATATAAAAGTAGACTTTCTTATAGTTTGAGATATCTTAACACAGTAATTACCATCCTTAGGTGATCACAAATGTGATTTTTTTTTGGTAAAACAAATCCATTGTTTTGATGTTTACAATCCTAGTAAGTAGTCGTTGTCCTAGGGTTTTTAAAATTTGGGTGTACTAAAAAAAATTGTGACGTTTACTATCATTTATTTATTGCTATCAATATAAAATTAATGGACGATATTTCCCATTTATATTTTTGTATCATACTTATATCGCATTTAAAATATAACAAATCCATGCAAATTACTTTATTTATCGTACTTATATTAAAAAACTTATAAAAATGAAATTATTTTAATAAGTTTCATTACTAAAATGTTATAAAAGGCGTGTAAAATTGGTTTTTCTATTACCTTTTTTTATTATTATTTCATATATTATATACAACTTTGACTTTCCTATTTTTTTCACATTTACTTTTTGAGGGCCAAAACCACCAAATTTTGATTGTAAATATATTGAGAATAAAATCAATATATATATAAAAGAGGCTTTTTTCGAGGCACGTGAATGGTTCCCCCTTTATAGGAACTCTTAAAGTAAAAAATAAATTCACATATACTTTCCAAGTTATGGTTGAACTCTTAAATTTTTATTATATTTTTTAAATTAATTATTTTCCTAATAATATTATCAACTTTTCAGCATTATATTCATACATATACTTTCCAAGTTATGGTTAAACTCTTAAATTTTGATTATATTTTTTAAATTAATTATTTTCCTAATAATATTATCAATTTTTCAACTTTTTTAGAAACTCTTTGAATAAAAATTAAATTCATAACTATTATTTGTCCCACATTGAAAAATAATGTAGATGTGCTAAAAATATTACATATATAAATAGTAGAATTGTTCCACATTGGAAAAATAATAAAGTGGGTAATCATATGATTATAAATAGGAGTCATCCTTAAACTTTATGTATCAACCCAAAAATTTTGAATCTCTTAGCTATTATTGTTTTAGAGATCTCTTAAAAGTTTGTAGATGTGATGAATATACTATGTATAAATAGTAAAATTGTCTCACATCATAAAATTAACATAAGGTGGGTGATCCTATGATTAAATATATGAATCATTTTTTGACCTTATATAACAAACTAAAATCTTTTAAGTCTCTTAAGTATTGTCTTAGAGATCTCTTAAAAGTTTGTCTATTATTATCTTCATAATTGTTAAATTTACATCATTAAAAATTAATTTTAAAAGGTATTATTAAAAAAATTTAAGTATTGTAAAAAAAATTATGAAGATAATATAATTAGATTTGTGGTGAGAAAAAACCCTGTAAAGTATAGAACTCATATTATTTGGACATATTTGGTGTAATTTTTAGTATATTATATGTCCTACATTGAAAAATAATGTAGATGTGGTGAATATATTACCTATAAATAGTAGAATTGTCTCACATGAGAAAATTATCGATCACAAGGTGGGTGATCTTATGATTACAAATAGGAATCATATTTAGAACTAAAGTTTCAACCCAAAATATTTTGAGCCTTTTACATATTGTCTTACAAAACTCTTAAAATTTTTTATTATAATTATCACTATAGTGAAATTTACATCATTAAAAATTAATTTAGAAAAGTATCATAAATAATAATTTTGATGGTAAACCATTTAATGTGTTATTTGTTCCACATATTGAAAAAAATAATGTAGGTATCGTGACATATGATCATAAATATGATCATCGCACGAGCTTTTAAACTATTTTTTTATATTGTTATGTTAATAGATGACATTTAAAATATTTTTTTATTATTCTAATATTAATATAACAGTTTAGTAACAGTTAAGAAATAAATATTACTCCCTCTAATCCAATCCAAACTACCCACCCCCTTTTGCATAAGTTTTAAGAAATATGATTTTGGTGAGGGTAATATGGGAAAAGGATGAGAGAGGTAGTTCATAAATTAGGTGAAGTATGTTATAAGAATGACAATTTTTGTAAATATAGGTATGTTATAAGGATAGAGGTGTCCTAATTTTACTCATTTATGGTATGTGTAGTTTGGATTGGATTGTCCTAAAATGAAAGGTGGGTAGTTTGGATTGGATTGGAGGGAGTATATGAAAAAAAATGGTGTACTACTTAGTTTGTTATTAGTCCCACATTGAAGAATAATGTATGTGTGATGAATATATTACTTATAAATTGTAAATTGTCCCACATTGAAAAATTATTATAATATAGGGTGATCCTATGATTATAAATATGAGTCATCCTTTAACTTAAGTATAAACCTACAATTTTTTAAGTCTCTTAATCATTGTTTCGGATAACTCTTACCAAAATGGAATTATAATAGTCACAATAGTTAAATTTACATTATTAAAAATTAATTTAGAAAATTATCATAAATAATAATTTTGATGATAAACTACTTAATGTGTTATTAGTCCCACATTGAAAAATAATGTATTTGTGGAAAATATATATACTAAGTATGATTATAAATAGGAGTCATTTAGTCTCTTAAGTATTGGTTTAATGAACCTTTAAAATTTTGTATTATTAATTCCACAATAGTGAAATTTACATCATCAAACTTAATTTAGAAAATTTAGGAAAGTATCCTATATAAGAAATAATTTTTATGATGTACTACTTAATAAGTTATTTGTCCCACATTGAAATATAATACAAGTGTGGTAAATATATTACGTATAAATAGTATATTGTCTCACATCAGAAAATTATCATAAGTTAGGGTGATCCTATAATTATAAATAAGATTCATCCTTGGAACTTAGATATCAACCCATAATCTTTTGAGTCTCTTAAATACTATCTTAGAAAGCTCTTAAAAATTTGTATCCACATTAGTGAAACTTACATCATCAAAAATTAATTTAGGAAAATATCATTAAAAAATAAATTGAAAATTATCTCAATATACATTTTCTATATTATATTCAATTGGTGTTTATAATTTGTATATAAAATTTTGTACATTCAATTCACAAAAAATATTGTGAAAATGAGCCATCTTTCAACTTAGATATTCACCCAAAATATTTTGAATTTCTCAAGTATTATCTTTCAGAGATCTTAAGAGTTTGTATTATTATTTCTACCTTAATGAAATTTACATCATCAAAATTAATTAAGAAAGTATCGTATATAACAATTTTAATGGTAACTACCAAATATGTTATTTGTCTCACATTGAAAAGTAATCAAGTGTGGTGAATATGTAATGTATAAATAGAAGAATTGTCCCACATCGGAGAAATATCATAAGCTGAGATGATCACGCGATTATAAATAAGAGTCGTCCTTGAAACTTAGAGATGAACTCAAAGTCATTTAAGTCTCTCAAATACTCCCTTCGTCCCGGTCGTTTGTTTGCCTTTTTTTTATGAGTATTTTAGTCAAAGACAAACAAATGATTAAGACGAAGAGAGTATTGGTTTAGAGAGCTCTTAAAATTTTGTATTAATTATGAAAATATTATAATTACATTCGTGGTTAAAAAAATGCTATCATTACAGTATAGAATATATATCATATTATTTGCATATACTTTGTGTAATTCTTAGTATGTTATATATCTCACATTGAAAAATAATGTATGTGTGGTGAATATACTAATAACTATAAATAGTAGAATTGCCTTATATCGAACAATTAGCATAAGGTGCGGTGATCAACCCAAAATCTTTTGAGTTTCTTAAACATTGTCTTAAAAGCTTAATTCTTAGATACTTTGAATCATTTTTCGAGTCATAATATAGATCAAATATAACTTGAGTCCCGACAAGGTTGGTAACATATGTTTAAAATACAATACGTTGAATCAATATATCAAAATTATTTTTTAAAAAATTACGGAGTATATTTTATTATAGTCTTAAAACTTCAAAAGTTTATTTTTATAAGTTAACTGTTATAGGAAAATTATGAAAATAACATTAACGTAAACCCGTGCATCGCACGGGCATGAAATCTAGTTATTAATACATATAACTAAAATATTTGCATTTATTATTTCAAACAATCATTCACGAAATATTATTTGAAAAAACTGAAAACGTTTTGGGTTGGAGACTACCAAAAAGCAACATATAAGAAAATAGAAAATTAGAGAGTGTTGATATAAAAATTTTAAAATTTTTGATTTTCGTTGACCCAACTGGTCGAGCCGGGTCGGGCGGATTGAGACCCTAAAATAACGGGTCATTTCAAGTTTGAGTCAATTGGGTTGAGAATAAAGATTAACGGGTCTTTAACTTGAAAAAAATGGGTTGAGTAAGTGTGTTTACAATAACGGGTCAAGTCTTGACATGTTTAGTTGTAATACATTGATAATTGGGTTAACCATTATTTTGAAATATGAATGTACATACAAAATATACTCTTTCACGGGGCCATATTACGAAATAAACTTGCTTTATCAAATCATGTGTCAATTTATTACTCCATATATATTTTGTTGGGTAAGTATTGAAATTCATAAATATTTAGAACAGTTTAGAACATATTATAAAATATGAGGGGCTTACCTAATCCCGTGTGTTCTTATAATTTTCTAACAAATACATTTAAAGAAATCTCACGACATATAACATAATATTCTAATGATTGTATTATATGATATTATTTTTAAAATCATTTATATACATAATACGAGTATATAACATGATACAACTATTAATTTTGGATAGGGTAACAATCAACCTGAACATTTATCTAATACAAGAACACAAGATTTTACATGCAAAATATGTCTTTTGAGAGCGTATCATGTAAGATTTGTAAGACATGTCATTAACTACACTAGAATCTAACATTTGTTTTACATAATATTAAGGTGATAACTACCTCTATCATGTTAGAGATCTTACATAAACACTATTGAGAAACCGTCTTATAGAAAAATATTGATAATAACAAAATCTGAAATACAAACCCGTGCAATTTGCACGGGTTTAAAACTAATTTTTATATAAAAGTAGATTGTCTTATGAAATATCTCACACAATAATTACCATTCATAGATGATCATAAAGGTAGATTAGAACCTTCCTAATACGTATCTTAACTCTTAATCAAGTCACCAAAATGAATGTTTTGCAAAACCGTCGCCAAAGTGAGATAAGACCCAAACATCAATGCCCTCAAAATGAACAATTAGTAGATTATAATACAGCCAGTTGTATACAACGGTTAGTATAGATTTGGAGCTTTATAATAAAGAAGTTGTGTATATTTATATTTTTCGAGCTTTATTGAAAAGAATTTGAAAGACTTTATATAAATTTTACGCTCAAAATATTATATAATGAAACTCAAAAACAATACATATAAGCTCAATTGGATTTTAATTTTGACACCTGAAAAAACTAAAATGCAACTAATATTTTAAAGCTCGAAAAGATTGGATATAAGCTTAATTAGATTGTCATTGGATTTACTATGCATGCTCATATACATCTGGTTGTATAGTCTTATTTTTGCAAAACAAACAAGTCACTTCTACTAATTAAGACAACTATTCCATTTATCTCATTTATTTGTTTATTTTTTAGTTTATTTGTGAGAGATATTTAATCAAAAGTTCAAAATTAAACAAATGAACGAGACCTAGAGTGTAGTAAAAGTTCAAAATTACGGGAAATTTTGGTGCCTATAATTTGCAAGAAAGAAAAACGAACGTAAATCTTATTAATTCTATTTTGCAGGTCCATCCATTTCGTTTTTCACAGCACCCGTCATCTTCATAGCTCTTTTGGGATCCGTGTACGCCCATTTGGAAAAACAATCACATAATTATGGAGTTATAAGGTAAAGAGAAGAAGCTAAGAATCAACTATTATTTGATCAATATGTTTAAACAATTGACTTCAACTAAACCGAACCGGAACCTCCTTCCGCATCTACTTAGACTCGGTCTCTGGTAAGGTCTTGTGAAATTCGGGTTTTAGAGGGGCAAACGATCAGTAAGTAGATTATACATCTGAGGTAATACCACCAGTTGTGTAATTTCTGAGCTTTATGGAAAAAAATTTGAGTTTATTTAAAAGATTGAGTTATATAACAAAATTTATGAGTTAATTTACTTAAACATTAAGCTAAAAAAAATACTCTCTCATATCTAATCCAATGTAACCGTGGACTCGGGCACAAGTGGTAAAAAAATCATAAATAGCCTTTAGATTTAAATATGAATATAGTCCAAATGGTTGTTATTTGATGGCATTTTATGTAATTAAATTAAATGGACGTTGAAAGATAAAATGGTCTAAATATTACCAAAGAAGAAAATAGGTACATTGGATTGGATTGTTTAAGGGTATATTGGATTTGATAGGAGGGAGTATAATATAGCTCAAAAACATTACATATAAACTCAATTAATCTGAGTTTTGATAGCAAAAAAATTAAAAGGTAACCTATAAACATTAAAAAGCTCAGAAAAAATACACATAAGTTCAAAACAACTTAAAGCTGAGAATACATACGATATGTATGTTACTTTTTGTGGGCAAACGATATCTATTGTTTTAGGTTATCTGCTTTTGCTTAGAGGTTATTCAATAATTTGTAATATCTCGAGAGCAATAAAATTTGATCAATACGTTTGTTTATTATCTTTCTTACATCCCTTATAACAATGAACCTACAGGAAAGACGAGAAAGGGAAATGGTTATCACGATGGAGAAGACCTGTGCTAGTGAGAGGACCCTTGGGGGTAGTTTCATGGATCGAGCTCTCATTTATCATTATGTTCTTAGCTCTTCTCATTTGGTCGTTATCCGTCTACTTACATGTCGGTTATGGTCACATTACTCTCAAGCACGGAGAGAAACGGTAAGCATTGAATTATTCCTTAGAGAAGCAACTCAAACAGGGAATCCTGTAGTTACTCTGTATACGCATTCGATCAAATCTGATTTTAACAATGCACGAGTGTTCAAAACGATTGTAGATGGATGGCAAAGTGGAAGGTTACAGCATTTAAGTTAGGGCAGACAGGCAACATATGCTTAGCATTCCTATTTTTCCCGGTAACAAGAGCATCGACAATTCTGCCAATTTTGAGGTTAACCTCGGAAGCAAGCGTCAAGTACCACATTTGGCTCGGTCACACCCTCATGACCTTATTTACCGCTCATGGCCTTGGCTATCTCATATACTGGGCTATCTCTGGTCACTTATCCAAGGTACTCTTTTCCGGTTCTTGGCTATCTCAACCGCTGGTATTGAATTCGACAATATTATACCCACATAGTATATAATTTAAAGTTATCGACACAAACTCATTCTTCATATTTTCAAACAAGTGTTTGCTAACACAATGTTGCTCAATCTGCAGGCACTAAAGTGGAAAAATGCTGGTATTTCTAATATAGCTGGTGAAATATCTTTACTAATTGGATTAATATTATGGGTGACAGCGTTACCTCGAATCCGAAGAAAGATATTTGAGGTCTTCTTGTATACACATTACCTCTACATACTTTTTATGTTATTCTTCTTCTTTCATGTTGGCATATCCTATGCTTTCTACATTCTTCCCGGCTTTTTTCTATTCATGATCGATCGTTATGTGAGATTCCTACAATCAAGACAGCAAGTTCGATTACTTTCTGCTCGAGTGTTAACTTGTGAAGTTCTAGAGCTCAATTTCTGTAAGAGCCCTAGTTTAAGCTATAATCCTACTAGCATAATCTTCATTAACATTCCGAAGATTTCCAAGCTTCAATGGCACCCTTTTAGTATTAGCTCTAGTAGTATTTTGGAGAACGATAGGCTAAGTGTTGTTATCTCGGTTGATGGAGGTTGGACTAGGAAGCTTTACGAGATGGTCTCGAGTTCCTCCATTGACCGCCTTGAAGCCTCTGTTGAAGGACCGTATGGACCTGTCTCCAACCATCTCCTAAGGTATGAAACCTTAAACTTTGATTAAACTATTATGTTTTAGAAAACCCCAACCTTAATTAAGTTGCATTCACAAATTAAAACCGACACATTGTACCCTCTCTATTCCGGTCATTTGTTTACCTATTTCTTTTTCGAGTGTCTCATTCATCTGTTTATTTTTCTATATCTTGAATGATTTTGATGAGTAATCTTATGATTCATATGTATCATCGTCCACTTATCGTCCAATGAAAATGAGTATCAAGTATTAATTAATTTGGTGTTTCTACTTGTGTACCAGGTATAACTCCCTGGTGATGATAAGTGGAGGGAGTGGAATCACACCCTATTTCTCGGTCATTCGAGAGCTTCTCTTCGCTAGCACGACCCCAAACTCTCAAGTACCGAAAATTCTTCTCATTTGCTCATTCAAGATCTCCTCAGACCTATCCATGTTAAACTTCCTTCTCCCACTTTCTAGCACAACTTCTGATCTTTCAAGGTTAGACTTACAAATCAAGGCCTATGTCACAAGAGAGAAACAAGAAACCGAAGACCAAGTAGCCCAACCTCGAACAATATGGTTCAAACCCAATGCTAGCGACGTACCCATCTTTCCGAGCCTAGGAAAGAACGGTTACCTATGGCTTGGTGCTATCATTTTGTCGTCTTTCATTAGTTTTCTTATTATCATTGGCATTCTTACAAGATTTTACATTTACCCAATTGATCATAACACAAATGAAATCTTCCCAACTTGGCAAAAGACAATTTTGTACCTCTTGATACTATGTGTTTGCATAGTCATAACATCAAGTGTTGTTATGATCCGAAACAAAAAGAGGAATTCCATTGAAACAAGGCAGATCATTAGCACGGAAGGAGTAACGCCTCAAGTAACGCCTGAATCAGCGTATTATAATGCTGACAGAGAACTCGAGAGCCTTCCGCATCAATCTGTTATTGATTCTACTGAAGTTCATCATGGTGAAAGGCCGGACCTCAAGCGTAAGCAATCTACTTCCTCATTTTGAGTTAATTTTTAGACATTATGAGTAAGAATTGAGCCGAGCAAAATTGATAAATCCAAATTACAATTATTGAATTAAAACAGCCTAATCGAGTTCAATATGACTCAATCAAAACTCGACCCAATTTATTTGCATAGCAAATAACAAAAACTTCAATAGACAGGGGTTGAGTCGACCGATGTTCTTTTGGTATTAAATGAGTCGCAAGGACATTACTGCATTCCAGTACATGGGTGGGTGGAGTCGGAACCTGGGGCCTATTGTCTACCTTTGTCATATTCACCAGGCTAAGACATCTTTGATTGAGTCGACAAATTAAGTTTTCAGCACCTCAATTGACCCGTTAATAATGCACTCAAAGACCCAAATAATATATACCCGAAAATCCGAAATAACTCAGCCTCTAAAAAAAATTCCCTTTTTTACTAGCCTTATGGAGTAACAATTAACAAGTTTGACATGTGAAACACACATTCTTGTTTGTGAAGAATATATTCCTCATAAACATGCGACGAGTCAAATATCACCTATATTGGTAGATAAAAATATGTCATTTGTTACTCCCTAATCCTTAGTTCCTAGTCATTCTAATTTTTGTCTTAACTATCCATGTGGGGGAATTTGACGCATTATATGTTATTGACGGATATACCCATCAGCATGACCTATTTATGGCAAAGATGAGTTTGTACTTGAATACTCCCTCCTATTCATAATAACCTTCTTTCTTTCCTTTTTCATCTATTCACAATACCTTCCCTATTTCCTTATTTAGTAAACTTTTATGTTTATTTTAATCACCTCACCCAAACAATACCCCACAATACCATACTTTATCTTATTTTATTCACTATACCCCACAACAATACTTATTTTAATCATTTCGCTCCACAATTATACCCCACAATACCTTCCATCTCTCTAATCACCTCACCCACCACAATACTTTACCTTATTTAATTAACTTTTCTTAATTTTTGTTCCATTTTTTAATAGGGAACATTATGTTGAATAGGAGAGAGTATCTCATAAGAATATGGTGTAAATCTTACCATATTTAGCTTATTAGCGTGTGATATAAAGGAAACACGTTAGAAAAGCCGTTATTTTTATATTATTATTATTATTGTTGCAGTTTTGTTGTTTAGTCAAAGAGAATCTAGTGTTGGGGTACTTGTTTGTGGGCCACCAGCGTTGAGGCATGAAGTTGCTGCTATTTGTGGATCCGGTTTGGCAAAGAATCTGCATTTTGAATCTCTCAGTTTCACCTGGTGATTATTTATTAAGTGTTGATTGAAGATTCTATTTACCTCAACATTCTTACAAACTCAAAGCATTGTCTATACTCTATACGTTAGGTCAAGTGTAACATAATCACTTTTTAATAGGATTATAGGAAGAAATTGTGATGTTTTTGCTATTTAAGTTTTTAGTCTTTTAGATTAGATCATTCGGAAATGAAATAACAACGTTCATTTTCAACACTTGGCCAATATCAGCGGTGAAGCGAGAGGAATTAGGTTAATAGCAAGTGATAGAGACGTTAATATTCTAGGT
Source organism: Heliosperma pusillum (assembly GCA_022085475.1). Lineage (NCBI taxonomy): Eukaryota > Viridiplantae > Streptophyta > Magnoliopsida > Caryophyllales > Caryophyllaceae > Heliosperma > Heliosperma pusillum. The sequence continues at coordinate 51,528 of JAIUZE010008003.1, read as the reverse complement.
AAAACTTTGCTTTTTTAAAAAAATACTGAGTTTCACATGAGGACGAGTTGGGTGTCAAAAGGGTAAATGGTGGAACCGAGAACGAGGTGCCTACAACAAGTTGGCATGTCGTGCACTTAATAAAGTGCTTTCAATCTTTCATAACAGATTGTGAAGAGGATAGAAGTATGTATAAAAGTGCATTAAAACCTCATAGATTCTGAAATTTACAGTATAAAATGCGATTTTGAAATAAAGTTTATCCATTTCATTATACTAGATTTCCTAATAACACGTGTATAAGTGATAGATGAATCATCTCAACCAAAACCTTACGGTAATGATTGAGGCTCATATATTATACAGTATGTATATCTTATTATGCCCCCTTACTCGAATTTTCATTGGGCTTGAACAGTGGTTAGTGCACAAGAATCTCATACCATTTGCTGAGTAATCCACTTGGTGAGTTTGTGATATATTGGGGGCTGTCAGGGTTTGACCCCGTGACCTTTGATTACGCCGGCTGTGATACTATGATAGATGAATCATCTAAATCAAAACCTTAAGATAATAGTTGATATCCATATATTATATTTATATCCTATTAATAAGTATATAACTCACTAAATAAGTGCTTTTATGAGTATGCCAAAACTCTATTATCTTAATACTTCCTCCATTCAACTTCACTCTACACATTTGTTTTTTCACATTTGCCAACGCGTGTTTTGCGTCGTAAATATATTTCGCTACGTATTTGTAAAAAATATACGAGGTAGATATTTTTAATCTACTCCTAAAGACGAATCAAACAAGATCACACATGAATATATTTTCTCTTATATATTAGACGGAAATTCAAAGATTCTTCCGACTTGTGAATATTGTCCAAAATAAAAACATGTAGTGTGGAGTTGAATGGTAGAAGTAGGGGGTGTTTGGTTGGAAGTTTTGGAATGGATTGGACCATTCTAGTGTTTGGTTGGAGGCTTTTGAAATGGAGTTAGATACCTAATGGATTCTAACTACATTCCAAACCCTTAAAATCTTATACCCATATTTACACCCAAGATTCTAACTCTATTCCAACTTATTAGTATATTATATCCATTTTATGATTCAACCAAACACTTATGAACAAGTATGGGGTTCTAACTCCATACCTCTATGATATTCCAATTCATTCAAATCCATTCCGATACGTTGAATCAAACGCCCCCTTAATAGAGTGCTTAAATAAAACCTTCCTCCTATACAAGCCTTGTTTTGTTCAATACCAACAAACTTGTAGTCTACCAATCATTTAGTACAAAATTGTATTTACATGTATTATTATTAGACAAAAGACAAAGTCATAAGAGTGATAACCCACTTAAATACAAGGCCAAAGAGGAGGAGCCACATGTTAAAACGAGGAAACAGAAGGCAAGAGGCCCAGAATTGTCTTGGATCTGTCCGACACTTGGAAGATGGATTATTAAAAGCTTAGTCCCACCATTTTATCATATGTTTAGTTAGCCTACCCCGCCACGAGCCCACGACTATCATATATTCATATCGACAAGACGAATGCTAGTATGCTACCCACCCTTCGCCCTTTTTTCAAATCGCTTATCTCGACATAAATAATGCATTGAAAAAGAAAAAACTAATTGGTTCGTCGTGTGAAATACACGATCTGGCCGCGGACGATTCATGTGGTTTACACGATTCGGATCAGGTAAATATATATTTTTTTATTATTGCATACGTCTCGTCGAGATAAGAGATTTGAGGAAAAAAATCGTCGAAAACGGATACCTGAGCACAAAGTTAATTTCGAACCATCTGCTAGAGGTTGTAACAATCTGAACCCCAAAAAGTTATAAGAACTTGACTCGTTGACCGCTCGTTTGGCACAGAGGCCAGAAGTCCTGGCTTAGCTAGATAAGACAAAAGCGTCATCCCTACCCCTCACGTCAATCCCACGAGCATGTTCTTAATGGTCAATTTATGTTCTAATCGGTTATCATTTATCGTCAAATGAAGTCGTTGGAGACAAACAATTAATTTTAGGACCATAATACGAATTAAATTAGTTATTTTAAAAAGCATCTCCGAAACGCATTTACAATATTTCACTTTTTACAAAATCATTTGCAATGTATAAAAGAGATAATAGGAAAAACAAGAATATTAAGGGGAGTGACAAGTAAAACAGGGGGCGTGAATGCGTGTTATATGAATTTTGTTTTTTAATCACAAATTCTTGACTTCTCGTTTACAACGGTTGTAAATGAGAATATTTTACAACGAGAATGTTTTTTTTTTCGCGACTGTAAAATAAAGATCTTTATACATATGGCATTTGAGTCATTTAGTCAAATGCACTTATTTTTGCGAAAACATAAATTAAAGCGATACAATTACAACTTATTAAACTGATTCGGTAGAGGAGGTGTCGGGTAACTGCAAAATGTTGGTGGAGTGTGGTACCTTGGACTTGAGTTTCATTATGTACGTCATCAACATGATATGGGACTCCCAAAGACCATCGGGACATTTGCTCTGACGAACGACGGGAACAAGATGCACTTACGCCACGAGGACGTATAAAGGGAAGTAAAGGTGAAAGCAAGCCAAACATACTTGCCTCTAATGGAGAAATATCTCCTACATCTTGAAGAACCAACTTGACAGACCAAAGACCAATAACCCAAGTAGCCACACCACCAGACATGCCAATACACAAATTGATCCTCAACCAAACGTCTGGCCAAACTCACCGTAGGAATCCATCCTACGATGCAACCAACATAGACCGGTCACAACCTCCAACCGACATTATTCTTATGATATATAATTATTAGGATCATCAAGAAGAAGAAAAGAGAATACATCAGCATGACTATTTGGAAGCGGACCACCACATCCAATCAAACCAACACCGCTACTAAATCTCCACTCGACCCTACCAAGTAACCCCCCTTAGGAAAAACCACCAAATGACCTCACTACAAAAAAAATACCAAAACGGACACAAGAAACGGTACCGACAGGTGGGGGAAGGGGCAAGGGGGAGAGGAACACCTCATCGGTCCAGGCCTGTAACCGTAAGGGAAAAAGACTCGAACCGGATGAGCTATACCCATCAACAAGACTCGACACGAGTAGGTTCAAGAGAACTCAAACCAGGCGTGGGGGAAGGGGCGATGGGGAGGGGGGAACACACCTGGATTGCATGCAAGGTCGGCGACACTGAGAAGGTATACCTATGGAGGAGGGGACAACAGAGTACGTGGCAATCCACCAATGAAACCACAAACCCGGTTGATCGAACGGCCCCGGCGAAACCGTAATGAGGTCAGATCAAAAGGCCACAAAAAGAGGAGTAACGATTCGCCGGAGATAGGCCAAGGGATGGACCCATCTTCGGCGAAATAGTAAAGGGAGAAAGAGGAGGTAGCGTGTGTGGAAGGTGGAGGCGGCGGATCAAGTTCGGATTTTTTTGTTTTTGTTTAGAGAGAAGGTATAAGGGTTTCTTTCCTCTCTCTTACTGTCTTACTACAGCGAGAATGTAAAACACTCCAAACCAACATTTTTCTTCTAGGTGATGGTGATTGGTGCATACTACCCCTTCATTGTTACTTATAATGGTGATAAGCAAGACGTACTGTTTTTTAATCCTCGCATCACTTTATTAGAAGTTACTCCCTCCATACACCTATTTCCTTTCATTTGATTTATTGCGGTCTCCACCTTTGACCGTATTTTTCGACTTCTATGTGTTGTTTTCCTTTTGTCAAAAAAAATTTTCATAAAAGATTTCTTGATAATAAATGTAAATGTTTTAATTTTATAAAAATATTTTTTATTCTCCTATTTATTTACGGTCAAAGTTCGAAAATTTTGACCACCAAAAAGCATATGGGAAGAAAATAGGTGTATGGAGGGAGCAATTTAAAGAAGGGGGACATAAAAGCTATTTTTATTAATGAAAGCCTTCTATGAGAGAAAAATTATAAATCGCAAATGCCTACTTTAGTTAGCTGATTAAGTTATTAGCGCGAGTGTTTATAACACAAGTTTAATTCAATTGACATCATATTTCTTTTTATGCCAAAGAATGTGTTTTGAGAACAAAAGAATTAACACTACCTACTTTCGTATAGTTTTGTTGGTGTTTCTAGATTATTACTCCCTTCATTTAACGGTGGACACCACATTTACCGTTTGAAAGTTCACTGTTTCTATTCTTTGACGGTAATTTGTTACTAAAATATCAAAATTTTAAATTTGAAACTTATGTATTTACAATTGCAATTGAAACAGTGTTTTTGGATACATAGCAAAAATAAATGTGTTGTTTGAATTTGAATAAAACGACTATATATAATAAGATAAACTTTGTCTTATGCGGTAGTCTTTTAAGTTTCATGTTCGCTATAATAGAGTTGTTTTTTTTTTTTGCTTATATATGTATCCTTGAATAAGCGAAATTCGATTGATTTATTTTCTTCTACCAGAAATCTAAAATGAGACATATTTTACGAAACGTTAAAACTTAAAAAGAAATTAGAAATGTTAATTTGTAATCAATTAAAAAACAAAGAACATTATTATTAGTTTATTACCCCATGTTTATGCAAATATGTACATGCATGTATTGAGCCAATAGAAGCCATTTTCACCTTTATTTCACTTGACAATGATATTAGCATGTCTTGTCTCCCTATTAGCTTTCATTGTCCGCATGATGCCTCTTGAATAAAAGATAATTTAGGTGTTAGATATGTCATATGTGTATGGACCTCCTTATTACTTAGTTTCCGCATCGTGCCATATCTTGTTCTTGATAACTACTCTTTACTTGTAACTATTATTATTACACAAATTATAATCTGTCACGGATATATCCGTCACAAGCTTATGACAGATTAAATATTATTAATATGGATAGGAAAAGATAAGTCATTTGTACTTCTTTAAGCTTGTTTTACATACCTAAATGAGAAATAATTAACTCGCTTAAAGCATATATCTGTCATAAGAGAAACTTATTATTATTATTATTATTATTATTATTATTATTATTATTTGGCATCCACTATTCATAACTCATAAGGTCTTCCATCTACTAAACATTTGATTTTGGAATGTCTTCCTACTTATTTTGGACCCAACTTGTTTTAAAATAGATGCATTCATGATTCATTATAGAAATTCTTTTGATGAAAAGAGAAAATGTTGATTTTTTTATCAAAACTTTCTTTTGCACACTATTTTATGGATTAAATTAAGACAAGAGAGTCATGGGAGATGGAGATTATCGTCGGCATTCCATGATTTCATATAAATGTGGAAAGCAAGTCATTTGGAGGAGTTTTGAATTGAGTTAAATCGGATCGTTAGGTTAAATAGGAGAATCTGAATTGCAATTTGGATCTTTTCCATTATTTACTTTCTCTTTTCATTACCTCTCAACGGTTTAGATATTATCCCAAAACGATTTAATGGCCACAACATTAAGTAATGGATATAATGTGTAGGAGAGAAAAGTATATTAAAATGAAACCAACATTACTTTTGAGATAATAGGGAGGATCCTAACTCCCTAAATTGTACCGACATATATAGAGTCTGTTATTTCATTTGTATAACAAGGTGTTGAAAACATCGTAAACTTTTGATTTTTTAGGTAAAATATCGTTGGCTTTACGCCTTCACAACAATTATTATGTATCTTCTTGGTTCTCACATTATCAACTAAACTCAACCTTGAAACGATAAAAGTGACATTTTTGCTTTTCAATTTCATAAAATTGACACCGTTCATCTTACTACATACTTTTACATTTCCACTATTTAGTCAATTATTATCGTTGCATTTTCTACTTTTGTCGATACTCATTTCATTTCGTTAATATCACTTATAGATCGAATTTTAAAAATTATAACTTTGGATTTCATAATGTACTCTTAACTCTTAAGACAAGTGATACAAGATCCTACATATCTATATTTTATCTTATATATTGTAAATTATTTTAAAAATTCTTTACACTTATGAATAGTGATCAAAAATCAAATGATAACAATTAATCAGACGGAGTGAGTACTACTAAAATACTATATACTCCTTTCATTTAAATCACACAAATTCCGATACCTATATATCTATAAAATTGCACGGAGTACATAATATCAAATTATAAGATCACTACCATCACACGTTCAGAATATATAGTACTTAAATGGAAGCAAATTCCTTAAACCTAGGCTATACTTTGACAACAAGTCTCTCGATAACAGGTGTATCTGTTACAAACTTGTAACAGATGAAGTATCACAAGAATAGATAAGACAAACCTAAAAAATTATAAATAACGTCTTTATCAGTTTATCTACCTATAAGGGTAATATTTAACACGTTACAAGCATGTGACGGATATCCTGTCACAAATCAGCTTTGATAAATATGCTTTGAAATAGTTGGCTAGTCTTTCTTCATGTGAGATGTTTTGTTTGATATCATGACACGACCATTCAACACATAACAAGCTAAGTGCATACCTTCACATCTTGTGTTGGCATCAACAAATTGGCAAAAGAGTGTTTGAATCATGCATGTACTCCGTAATTCCGTATGATATTTCATGTAAATTTTCTTTAATTAGGAGGATAATGTTCAATGTCGCACATGCATGCATGTCTTGTTATAATAGTATGCCCTACTTCATACATAAATCAATTAAAGTAAAGTTTCAGCCTATATTTGTATAAACACTTTCACAATCCGTTCAATGTTGTATTTCTTTGTTAACATGATGTGTTGCTACAATGGCGGAACGACCAAGGGGCTTAGAGAGGACGCTCACCTACCGGACATTAAAATTTGATAATATTATACCCCGTCTGTCCCGGTCATTTGTTTACCATTTCCATTTTAGGGTGTCTCATTCATTTGTTTACTTTTCTATATTGAGAATGTTTTCTATGAGTAAGTTAAAGTCTCATTGGGACTATTGTCCACTTGTCATCCATTAAGCACCACCACAAGTGGTCCCCTATAATTTCCTTAAAAATTGTGTCAAAAGCAAAGTTAAACAAATGACCGGGACGGAGAGAGTAGTAAATTTCTGATTTTGTTTTTTCGATTTTACTTTACTAGTATATATATGACCTTTAACAGGTCCCGTGCGTGACTGTTATACAATGCATTCACAATATATTTAGAGGCTTAGTTTTTATTGTATTATTACTTATAGATTTTAAATTGATAACTCATTGATTATTCACCTTAATCATCCATTTTATTTTTTGAGAGAAAAATTGAATATGCAAAATTAATTAAGAGAATTGAACAACGCCATGACATGTGTAGTTCAATGAAAATATTTTTTCACCAAGAAACTTATGTTCATATTAAGTTTTAAATGTTTTAATTTACTTATGAAAAAAGTTGAATAATGCCTTGAATCGGTTTAGTTGCCACTCCGAGTGACAATGCGGGGGTATTATATAAACTCTATCATAACAATCTGAACTCTGAATTAGGTTTTCTGTATTAGGTCTTAGAGAGTATTATATAAACTCTCTAAGCCTAACCCTAGCAGTTATGCTATCATAACAATCTGAACACTGAATCTGAAAACTCTGTAATACTCCTCAACATTAATAAAATCTCCTCCCTTCTGCCATGTGGACGTAGCTAACACACCGTTAGTGAACCACGTAAATCTGTGTGTTATCGTCTTTATTGTTCTTAAGTTGTTTTTCTTGATAGTCCATAGACCTTAATTAGACTTCTCTAATTAATTACCAAATTACTTTTTAATTTAGTTTATAATGATCTATGTAACATGCTTGCAAATATAAAGACATTTATATAAAAGAAGAAATTTCCTCACACTGATATGGAAATTATATGGGCACAACAAGAACTCCTTCTTGTTGTTCTTGAGCTATAAATATGGATGAACACAAACTATCTCCAAAGTAGAAGATCTCCTCTAAGTTGCACCAAGATTAACCCAAATAATCTACTCTTATTATTAACTAGATAATAAGATAGATATTATACTACTAATACTAGACTATATTACTACACTAGTAATACTTAGTAAATATTAGTATTTGAGAGTTTTAGAGAGAAGATGAGTTTTGAGAGATGTATGATCAAATAAGCAAGAATGAAGTTGTAAAGGAATGAACAACAATTGTTCTCCTTTTATAGCCATGAGGGCCGGATATCAACACCACAAAATGGTGATTTTTTCTTCTTATTTTATTGTCATGCAAAGTGGTAATGTGTTGTAGTGAATAAAATGATTTCATGTTTACTATTCATGTCATAAGCATATGTTGCTTGTGAGTGTGAATAAGAACAACAATCATCACCAACAACTACACATCAACCGGCCATGTGAGCCTCAAATTGATCCATTTTGATTTTTGATATTTGTCTCACAAATACTTATTGATCATATGGTTAATTATCTTGTATAATTAAGTGTTAATTTGATCATATAACAATTATATGACTCAATTAAATAAATAATATGTACTTAACATTTTAAGTAATATTTTACCATTATATCAATATATAATGGGTCCCACAATGCTTAGTTAATTTATTTTACAACTCCTTGTAAATATAATTAACTAATTACCTCTATCTCAAAACCTCAACTAATTTAGTAATTTAACGATTAATTACTAAGTTAAATCTTATTTAATCGTATTAAAATAAGATATAAATTTATTAGTCAATTATCGCATAATTGAAAAATAAGTTTAATCGAATTTGAGTTCTTAACTCAATTTCTAACAATTAACTCTCGTACATATCGAATATATGTAATGTACTAATTAACTGTATCGTATACAAATAATTAGTTACTATTTGGATTTCATCCTTTAGGTGTGACCGAAAGGGATCAGTTGATCACCGCCGTCAAACGACAATAACGTCAAACTCTAGTTAGCCAACCGTTATTGATTTACGTTAATCAACTGACTAATCATATATATAGTCAATAATTATCCCAATTATATTCCATAATAAGATTTATTATGTGGCGCACTATTGTGGAGGACACCTACTCCAACAATCTCCCACTTGTCTGACACAAGTGTGCGTCACCGATTCTCTTGTCTCTTTATCACATCTCCCACTCAACGCAAGGTGTCTTTCAGGTCGCACTTGCGATTGACAATATCTAGAGTGGTTTTCTCGATAGGGAGAGTAACTGTCTGACCGGAAAATCTACCATAGATCTCTTTCCGAGCGTGGCCACGCATTTACAGTAACTACTCCTCGAGTGGCCTAAAGATGTTTTTACCCAACGTGGGTGGACAATTCCTGTTGATCCATCTACTCTGTATGATGCAGATCACCATGATCCAGAAGAAGTCCATCGGCCTCCTTTTACGGCACGACCTAGAACATCAACCAAAACCAATCGGAAACTGCACCGACTCAGATAGACGGTCGCCAGTCAAAAGAATCGACTTATAGGAATAAGATAGAAGACCCTGCCACGACCAGGCATCAAATAATTGATTTAAGGGTCTCTACAATGTCACTGTCCGACAGAGTGTCATACAGTCTGTCTATGTAAACGACCAGTCATCTCCATGACCCCATGGTGCTGAACCAACCATCGATCGACTTACAATCTAGTCATTTCGAGACGTCACCTCATTGAGTGACTAGGGACAAAATACTAAGTTCATCCTGTTCACTTGAATTGGGTTCAACCTTTCTTTCAACCAATTCGGATAAACAAAGTATTAAAATTTAGTCAAACTAAATAATGGAGTTTTTTTAATGAAACTCTAACAATGAATGCGATTATCAAATATTTGGAAAAATTGATACGCTATCAATAATTTCATATCTTATAATCTTTAGCAATTCAGGTACATATTTCAATCCCCATTGAAATGACATGACTATCATGTTCAGCCTGCAAAAAGCATGGCTAATGGATTAGCAATACTTGCATCTTTTCCATCGTTCTGATTGCTATTTCTCTTTGTCTACGTAATCTCATATTACATAAAACTTTCTGAGTACGTGTCTAGATTTGAATCTAGACTTAGGACTCTTGGCCTAAAGGTAGCTCCCACTGTTTTACCAGTATAATGGGATAGGATATACAGCTATATGAACTATTTCTAGTCCCTCCAATACTGTCGAATCCAAGCTACTTTCATATGCATCATCATATGACGCAATGTACTCCATTTCCGTTGTTAAATCCGCAATGATAAACTGCCTGGAACACTTCCAGCGGATACATGACATTTCTATTTGAAAATGTCACTCCTACTTGGAACCTTTCCAATAGTATTTTCTGTTTGGAACTCTTCCAACAGATAAATCTTCTATGAAACACAGCCAGTTTGTGATTTCAAATCACCTTGATTAGTTTGGAAACTGAAGTCTGTGTAACCCTTACACGCAACTCATTTTAAACTCCAAACACATGGAACATATCTTTTAGTCCTTCGCAAGTACTAAGGATGTTCTTTATGGCTATCAAGTGACTCTCACTTGGATTTGATTGCAAATGATTCGTCATACTCAAAGCATGCGAAATGTCGGATTGAGTATACATCACAGCGTATATAATTGATCCCGCAGCGGAAGCAAAAGGAATCAATTATGATGTGTTCAACTTCCTTGAACTAGCAAAGATCTTATCAATATAAGAATTTTGACTCAATGCTAATATCCTTTTAGATTTATCTCCATAAATCAAGATATCTAAAAGATGTATTCTACTTCTCCAAAATCTTCCATCATCTAAAATGATCAATATGTCTCAACATATAAGACTGATGCACACCACATTACTCCCACTAAACTTCATGTATAAACATAATTCCTCGAGATATCGAGAAATATTTTGCAACATGATTGACACACTAATTCCAACTCTTTTGTGCTTACTGAAGACATACTCTTAAGCTTGCAAATTAACTTAGGATAATTAGGATCTACGAACCCACAGGTGAATATAAAATATACTACCTCTTCTATAATCGTATTCGAGAAGGTGGTTCTTGAGGTCCAATTGACATCATACTATTATGATATGCTGTAATCGCTAAGTATATTCGAATGGATCAAAGAATTAAGATTGGTGCAAAACTCTTTGCCTACCAAGTTATCTTTGAAAACATTTTAATGTTCATCCATGCAAATTTCGATCTTAAAAATCAATTTACATTGAAGAGGTCGTACTTCTTCAAGTAAAATTACCAGGTCACATACCTGACCATCATGCATGGAGTCCATTACGAATCGTATGACTCTAAGCCATATCAAGAAGTTGGGATTATAAACAGTCTTTTATAAGTCGCATTTTAGAATTCATCACTATAAAGGAGCGATAAAATTCCACCTGACTTCCTAGGGTCCGAAGAAACAACTACTGAACAAGCAATGAGGAAAACTTTTTCCGAACCATATGCTCAGTTTGTGGCTCTTAAAACATTTTCTCCCGCTCTGTCTTATCAAGAAATAATCGTATTTTTATTGAAAGACAGCATCACGAGTCACAAACGCTTTGTTCTCGTGATCAATGTGGGATTATTGAGCACTTGTTTCATTCAAATAACTTATAAATTAGGTACGCTACCTACTCATATCGTATATGGAATGAAATTAGACTGTTTTAAATGTGTTTTAATATGGTGGGAAAAGAAATAGCAGACAAAAATATTAAGATCCCAAGGTTAGTCAAATGGCTCATTTTGACTTGATAAAGACAAAACCATATCGTATAAGGTTCTGTATCTCAATGCAACAACACCTTATCTCATAATGTGTGTTTAGAGAATGTTAACTCGTGAAACTATTTCACAATACTTTTGGTGAAAATCAAAGTCAATACTTCGATATTTACATTTACGATTTACTTGTAAGTCCTTGTCTAATACTCTTGGTGATTAACTACTTCACATTGAAGCTCTTTGAACTTTTCAAAGATTTCTCTTAGCACCTCATTAAGTAGAATCAAACATAATATCTACTTAAATCGTCGGTAAATCAAGTGAAGTAATCATTACCATCTCTGGTTGTGTTTGTTATTGGACCACACATATTCTAATGTAATAGGGCCAATAACTCACTAGTTCGATTTCCTTTTAAATAAAAAGGGCACGAATCATCTTGCCTTGAATACAAGATTCACACGCACCATAAGATTCAAAATCAGATGGTTTAGGGATAGTTGTCGATACTAGCCTCTTAATGTGCTACACAATCCAGAATTAAGATTAGATTAGGGTCACCAATTTTGAGCTTTTACAATCTATATGACAAGTAATTACTAGTTTTAGGTCAAGAATATAATTACCTTTGATTGGTATGGGATAACCATTGACCAAGTACAGGCAAAAAAAGATACAACGCTTGTTCTATTCACAAAAGTGAAACACTTGTGTCGTACACTAAAGTGGATACTATATTCTTTATTTAGAGGTCATGTACATAATAACGTTTATTAAAGTATACCTCTAAATCCAAAACTAGATTGATCACATTATAACTTTTATATGTTTCTATAGAAATAAAACTACAATAGATATATTTCCCTTGTAGGTCGACATTTAATTATGGTTAGTCGTTGCACGAATCATTATTATATGCATTGAATACATTGATGAAAACCATAATAGGTATCTAATACCCAAAAATTGCATTTAGCAAAATAAATGTCGATCATATAGATATTATGGGTGAAAAATTACACCCAATTTCTAACTTTTTAGAAAACTTTGGGAAGATTCTTTTCTTGTGTCCTACACTGTAAAATAGAATCGTCAAAAGTTGGGTTCGACACCTTGCTTGGGTTTTGACTTTACTATTCAAAATAGTTTTGCCTTTTTCCCTTGCCTTGTGTCAAAGTCGAGCCAACCTACTCTTGAACCTTTTCTTAACAATTAAGAATATAAACATCATTCTTAGTGCTCCCACTCACTTTCATGAATTTCTACTTAGACAAGTATATTAGAATTATTGTGAAGACTATTCTTCATTTCATTCATGGTTTTACCTTCAAAAGGATAAACATTTCATGATGTGACTACGGTATTTGGTTATTCACGATTTAAAATAAATCAATTAACCTAGTCGTCCCAACTGATTTGGCCTCTTTCGAGGTAAGCCTCGATAAGGAGTATAATGACGACATACCAAAATACAAATATTTTCTTTGGAGCAAAAATTTGATGTACCATTGTTATAAGAAGGCGTCACAAAATATTCAAAAAACGCTTTTGACTAAGTGTGACTTATTCATTTACTCTTCATAAGAGACATTTGCAATGGTGAATCTGAGGATCAAAAGATACAATTCATTTTGTCTTTAGCTACGGTGGTATAAACGGAGATTGCAATCAAAATGCTACCGTATAAAATAATGGAAACCTTTTCCACGATTGAACGGATTTTTAAGTTCATAGAAGGATAAATAATTGTCATTGCGCGAATAAAAATAAATTTCAACGGAAAATAAACATTCATTGCTTATAATTTACTTGTAAAAAACAATTTTAAACAAGTCACTCATATAATGACCCCTCACGAAATTATATAAGTGATTCCAAGACACATCTTTAGACAAAAATAGTCATCGTATGCTACCTTTATCTAAAAAATGGTAAGTCATTACTTGACTAATTCTACCCTTAGAACTCTTGGTTGACGGATTTCAACTAAATCCATCTCCTAGTCCCAAGATAACGCTTATCTCGTTGAGTCCAATCCAATTTTAGCTTGTGATCGTATCACCCTACTTACCCGAGGTAAAAAGGGAACCACGAGCGTGGTAGCCCTAATGAACACGGGATTCATAGGTGTTATTAATTGGTAAGGCTAATCTCAATTTTTAAATATGTGAGAGATCTTGTCAATTTAGTTATTAATTCCCTATAAGTAAACTAAGTCGGTGAATTGTGAATAACGTTGAATTGACAATAACGGTAAATTAAATGCATGTGTGACGATTTTGGCATGAGCGAAAATAAAGCAAGCAACCAAGCAACAATAAAATCCTAGTATGGCCACCTAGCTAATCAAAATTAACTAGATAGTTACAAATTCGGAAACCAACTCCTTGGTCCCTTGCCTCTTCACTTGGAACACCTTCCAAAATGGCACCGTCTTGAAGGGAGCCACCGGTCTTCATAAAAAAAATTACAAATGTACAAATATACAAATTCCTATTATACATTTATACTATAAAATAAAATAATTAAATTATACAACCCGGCGATACGAGATCGCAATAAAATTACAACCAAACCGTTATTCTCTTACATTACGGGTAATAACGATAAAAATTAACTAGGCCATACTAGGTACAAAATTTGCATAAATTATTAAATAAATGACATTCATTCATTCAAACATAAATAAAATAAATTGCTGCAAAATTCATGCCAAAATCGTCCTAAGTTCAATTCATGCTCATGGTAGCTCGATTTCTTCCGGGATTCATTGATTTTTAACCATTAAAAATCAATATCAACATTTAAATCGCATTTAAATTCAAACTAATTAACTAACCTATTTTAGAACTCAAAATTAGTCACTACTAATTTTGTTGGTCATTAATTAAATCGATTTGATTTCATTTGCTAAATATTATGGTTTAATCATAACGGTTATGAAATAAAACCAAAATAAAATATAAACATCATAAAATTTGAAACCAAAAATTTTGTACATTCTGGAACAATTCCAGGAACTATAAAAATAAAAATATTTTCTCAAAAAAATTTAAATTAATTTTATGAACAAATAGCTTTGTATTTAATGGTTTTATCAAATAAAAACATTAGATATAGTAAAACAGTGAAACAAATTATGAAATTTCACCAAGAGTATAAACATCAGAATGTGAAATGTAAAAAAAATTTTCAAGACCAGAAAAGGACGTTTCAATTTTATGAACATTATAATCTCTTAATATCGACTTTTTCGTATTAAAAATCACTGAACATGCAATACTAAGAAATTCACGAAAATTTTACATACAATATGTAAGACATGCATGTGAGATCATAGTAAAATTTCATGGCCAGAATCAACATGCAACTATTTTTAGTTAACTTTTAACTCATAAAATGCATGTTAACTCGGTTTAAACGCCAAAAATCAAAATAAATAGCAAATTAATCCCTAAAATCACGAACTTTGACCACAAACTTTTTGAGGTCAGTAGGTATACATGCACCAAAATTTTTGTCAGAATCGTATTTTAACTCAAAATCTTTGATTTATTAGTTATCTTATAACTTTAATAAAAATGTCCAAAATGAACATGCATGCTACAAGCTAGCTCTGATACCAATTGAAAGTCCATAGAACTTAATTAGACTCCTCTAATTAGTTGCTAAATTACTTGTTAATTTAGTATTTAATGATCTATGTAACATGCATGCAAATATAAAGACATTTATATAAAAGAAGAAATTTCCTCACATTGAAATGGAAACTTACTATGGGCACAACAAGGAACTCTTCTTTGTTGTTCTTGAGCATAAAATATGGATGAACACCCCAACTATCTCCAAACGTAGCAGATCTCCTCTAGTTTCACCAAGATTAATCCAATAATACTACTTTATTATTAACTAGATAATAATGATAGATATATAATACTAATACTAGACTATATATTACTACACTAGTAATACTTAGTAATCTTAGTATTTGAGATTTTGGAGTCTTAGAAGAGAAGATGAGTTTTGAGAGATGTATGCTCAAATAAGCAAGAATGAAGTAGTAAAGGAATGAACAACAATTGTTCTCCTTTTATAGCCATGAGGGCCGGATATCAACACCACAAAATGGTGATTTTTTCTTCTTATTTTATTGCCATGCAAAGTGGTAATGTGTTGTAGTGAATAAAATGATTTCATGTTTACTATTCATGTCATAAGCATATGTTGCTTGTGAGTGTGAATAAGAACAACAATCATCACCAACAACTACACATCAACCGGCCATGTGAGCCTCAAATTGATCCATTTTTATTTTTGATATTTGTCTCACAAATACTTATTGATCATATGGTTAAATATCTTGTATAATTAAGTGTTAATTTGATCATATAACAATTATATGACTCAATTAAATAAATAATATGTACTTAACATTTTAAGTAATATTTTACCATTATATCAATATATAATGGGTCCCACAATGCTTAGTTAATTTATTTTACAACTCCTTGTAAATATAATTAACTAATTACCTCTATCTCAAAACCTCAACTAATTTAGGAATTTAACGATTAATTACTAAGTTAAATCTTATTTAATCGTATTAAAATAAGATATAAATTTATTAGTCAATTATCGCATAATTGAAAAATAAGCTTAGTCGAATTTGAGTTCTTAACTCATTTTCTAATAATTAACTCTCGTACATATCGAATATATGTAATGTACTAATTAACTGTATCGTATACAAATAATTAGTTACTATTTGGATTTCATCCTTTAGGTGTGACCGAAAAGGGATCAGTTGATCACCGCCGTCAAACGACAATAACGTCAAACTCTAGTTAGCCAACCGTTATTGATTTACGTTAATCAACTGACTAATCATATATATAGTCAATAATTATCCTAATTATATTCCATAATAAGATTTATTATGTGGCGCACTATTGTGGAGGACACCTACTCCAACATTTCTCGTTTCTGTCATAACAAATTGGTATCAGAGCCTTCGGGTTTCTGGATACGAGAAAGATGTCGGCTTTGAACGTAAAGATCGATCGCTTTACCGGGAGGAACAGTTTCAGTTTATGGCAGATTAAGATGCGAGCCTTGTTAAAGAAACAAGGGCTGTGGGCCCCGCTTTCAGACAAGAAGACGGACCCAGCCACCGCTGAGATGGACACGCTGGAGGAGAAAGCACACTCGACGATTATGTTGTGTCTTGCTGATAATATCATTACTGAAGTTGCGGAGGAAGCGTCTTCCGCGTCTGGTCTGTGGTTAAAACTAGAGAGTCTCTATATGACGAAGTCTTTAACCAATAAGTTGCTTCTGAAGCAACGTCTGTTCAGTCTGAGAATGTAGGAAGGTATGCCTCTTCGAGATCATCTAGATCAGTTAAACACAATTTTACTAGAACTGCGTAATATTGATGTTAAGGTAGACGATGAGGATGCCGCATTAATTCTGTTAGTTTCTTTACCACTATCGTATGAGAATTTCGTTCAGTCTTTTATTGTTGGTAAAGATACTGTGTCTCTAGAAGAGGTCAGATCGTCTCTTTATAGTAGAGAACTGCGCCATAAGGCGGCTGGTATAGTTACTGATAATCAGGCTGCAGGATTAGTAGCCAGTGGGGGTTATGGACAGGGAAATTCGGGGAAGAAAAAGTATAAGAAGCCGTCTTATTCTGGTTCTTCCAGTTCGGCTGGGACTTCTGGTTCCAAGGGTCCTAAACCTACTGATGTTTGTAACTACTGTAAAGAAATGGGGCATTCGAAATTTGATTGCCTCAAGAAGAAACAACATAACAAATCTGGTACTGCTGTTGTAGCAAATGCAGATTCTGAGGAAGATGATTATGCTCTAGTTACGGATAGGGTAACACATCACACTGATGTGTGGATTCTAGATTCTGGAGCGTCTTATCATATATGTCCGCGCAAATAGTGGTTTACAACCTATGAACAGGTAGATGGGGGCACGATTTCTATGGCCAACAGTGCGGTTTGTAGTGTAGTTGGGATCGACTCAGTTAAGATACGGACACATAATGGTAAATTCTGTACATTGAACGAAGTTAGACATGTTCCACTGATGACGAAGAATCTGATATCCTTAAGTATGCTGGACAGTAAGGGTTTCGGTTTTCAGGGTGAAGGTGGGGTTCTGAACGTCTACAAGGGTTCTAATGTGGTTCAGAGGGGTATCAAGCACGGTACTCTTTATTATCTTCAGGGATCTACTCTGTTAGGTTCTGTTGCTGTTGCATCCTCTGATATTGATAAAGAAGATCTGACTAAGCTGTGGCATATGAGGCTTGGTCACATGAGCGAAAGGGGGATGCAGACTCTGTCTAAAGAAGATCTTCTGTGTGGTCACAAGGTCAAGGATTTGGATTTCTGTGAGCATTGCGTTTTTGGGAAACTACATCGCAGCAAGTTTCCTAAAGCAGTGCATCGGACCAAGGGCACACTTGATTACATCCATTCTGATTGCTGGGGTCCTTCTAAGGTGAAGTCTTTGGGAGGTCGCAGGTATTTTGTGTCGATTATTGATTATTATTCGAGGATGACTTGGATATACCTGATGAAGCACAAAAGTTAAGCTTTCAGTCAGTTCAAGCACTGGAAAACACTAATGGAGAATCAAACCGGGAAGAAGGTCAAGAGGCTGCGAACTGATAACGGTCTGGAGTTTTGATGGTCTGAGTTCGATGAGTTCTGCAAGAATGAAGGGATTGCTAGACATCATACAGTTCGAAATACACCTCAGCAAAACGGTGTAGCAGAGCGAATGAATCAGACACTTCTGGAGAGGGCTAGATGCATGCTCTCTAATGCTGAACTAACAAAGAGATTCTGGGGAGAAGCAGTTAGTACAGCATGCTATCTGATAAATAGGGGACCTCACACAAGTCTGAATCTCAAAACTCCTTTTGAGATGTGGTCGGTAAGCCTGCTGATTATTCTATTTTAAGAGATTTTGGTAGTACTGCTTATTATCATGTAAATGAGGGTAAGTTAGAACCACGATCTAGAAAAGGAGTATTTGTGGGTTATGGGGATGGTGTCAAGGGATACCGCATCTGGTCTACATCTGAGGGTAGGGTTATTTTAAGCAGAAATGTTGTTTTTGATGAAAATTCTATGATTAATCCTACTGTGAAGTCTGTTATTGTGTCAGATAGTAGTAGTGTTGATAAACAGGTGGAGCATGAAATCACTCTTGATGAGAGTGAACCACAACACGAAAATCAACAACTACAGTCAGAATCTGAACCATCATATTCTTCATTGCCAATTCAGAATCAGCCAAGTTTGGCCCGTGAGCGGTCAATCAAGCCCAATTTTGGGAAGCCTCTGAACTGATTCGGTCATGAAGAAGATAATCTTGTGGGTTTTGCACTTCTGCTTGCTGAGGAGGTGGATCCGGACTCTACTGAACCATCCACCTACAAAGAAGCAGTTACTGGTACTGAGTCTCCCAAATGGCTTGCTGCAATGGGAGACGAGATGGAGTCACTTCAGAATAATCAGACATGAGAATTAACCAAGAGGCCGAGGGATAGAAATATTGTTACATGCAAATGGGTTTTTAAGAAAAAGGAAGGGGAAACAAAGGTTGAAGGGGTCAAGTATAAAGCTCGGATTGTAGCTAGGGGGTTCACGCAGAGAGAGGGGATAGACTACAATGAGATTTTCTCACCAGTGGTCAGACATACTTCCATTAGGGTGCTACTAGCAATAGTTGCACATCAGGATCTGGAGCTTGAACAACTAGATGTTTAAACAGCTTTCCTACATGGAGAGTTGGAGGAACAGATATACATGACTCAGCCAGAGGGTTTCCAGGTTCCGGGAAAAGAAGATTACGTTTGCAGGCTGAAAAAGTCCTTATATGGGCTGAAACAGTCTCCTAGGCAGTGGTACAAGCGGTTTGACAGTTATATGATGAAGATCGGCTATAATAGGTGTCTGTATGATTGTTGTGTATACTACAGTAAGGCTGCGAATGATTCATTCATCTATCTAGTCCTATATGTCAATTATATGCTAATAGTTGCAAAGAAAAGGTCTGATGTTCAGAAACTCAAGGGTCTCTTAAGTACTGAGTTTGAGATGAAAGACTTGGGTGCAGCAAAAAAAATTCTGGAAATGGAGATCTTCAGGGATATAAGCAAGAAGAAGCTTTTCTTATCTCAGAAAGGCTATATTCAGAAGGTGTTGTCAAGATTTGGCATGTCTATAGCTAAATCCATATATACTCCTAGTGCATCAAATGCACATCTGTCTGTTGCGTTTGCACCTAAGTCAGCTGAAGAAAAGGCATACATGTCTCGGGTTCCTTATGCTAATGCAGTGGGAAATTTGATGTATGCTATGGTCTGTACTAGACCTGATCTAGCACAGTCTGTCAGTGTGGTAAGTCGATTCATGGGTGATCCAGGAAAAGAACATTGGCAAGCTGTGAAGAGGATTTTTAGGTATCTTAAGGGTACATCTGATGTTGGTCTCATCTATGGAGGTGATGCAGAGTGTTTAGAATCTGGGTATTCTGACTCAGATTATGCTGGAGATGTGGACAGTAGAAGATCCATGACTGGTTATGTTTTCGCTCTTTGTGGTTCGGTTGTCAGTTGGAAGGCTACTTTGCAGCCTACAGTAACGTTGTCTACTACAGAAGCTGAGTATATGACGTTGACATCAGCAGCTAAAGAGGGAACTTGGTTGAAAGGGTTGATTAATGATAAGGGTCTACATCAAGATCAAGCTATTGTGTATTGTGACAGTCTCAGTGCAATCTGTCTTGCTAAGGATCAAGTCCATCATGAGAGAACTAAACACATTGATGTCAGGTATCATTTTCTGAGAAATGAGAAAAGGATTAAGGTGAACAAAGTGGGTACTGCTGATAACCCAGCTGATATGTTTCCCAAGCCAGTTCCGCAGAGCAAGTTCGAACATTGTTTGAACTTGCTAAATATCTGAAGCATCTGATTGCCCTTAGGGGGCAATATCTAAGGGGGGAGGGAGAAGAGTTTCTTCTGGTACATCTGGCATCTATAGGGGTGCATCTGGTACATCTGTATGGTTGAGAGAGAATTCAAGTCAAGGTGGAGATTTGTTGAATAATGCCTTGAATCGGTTTAGTTGCCACTTCATGTGACAATGCGGGGGTCCAGGGGTAAAATGCCCTGGTGGGGGCTCCGGGGCAACGCCCCCGAAACCTAAACGGTATCCGTTAATCTGTTTGGGCTTGACTCTGTTTTGGCCCTATAGCCTGTTATTGGGCTTTTTTAGGTTTTCTGTATTAGGTCTTAGAGAGTATTATATAAACTCTCTAAGCCTAACCCTAGCAGTTATGTTATCATAACAATCTGAACTCTGAATCTGAAAACTCTGTAATACTCCTCAACATTAATAAAACTCTCATGCCTTCTGCCCTGTGGACGTAGCTAACACACCGTTAGTGAACCACGTAAATCTGTGTGTTATCGTCTTTATTGTTCTTTATTTGTTTTTCTCTTTTCTGTCATAACAAAAAAACATGGATATTGAAAATATGGCTCGGATCGTGAATCTTTTTTAAAAAAATATTGTAAGTATTTCAATTGAAATGTTAGTGTCATTTGTAACCCAACATACTTATAGAATAACAGTAGGTCTTGCTTAAGACGGGTCGGATCTTGAGACGGATATTTTGTGAGAGGAAATGGGTAGAGGGGACAAGGTGGGCACCCCCCATGTGTTTCTCCACTCACCCTTGATGAGTATTTTGTGAGAGAATATGGTATCCGTCTTAAGCTTAAGACGGATACCTCAGTCTTAAATAAGAATTTGTGATAGAATAAACTGCAAAAATTAAGTCAAAGTTCTATAGTGTATAGACGAGGAAAGTTGCAACATCACTTAACTGCCTTCAGTAGATAAGTGGATTATATTTTTAGTTCGCCTTCTGAAATTGTTTCGCTTCTAAGTTGATTCTAACTACAAATCCTTGTTAGTTTTGTTACTGATCTTATATTACGGAGGAGTTAACTAGACGTTAATATTTGAATAAATATTACTATAATTGTTAGGATTTATTTTTAAAAAAAAACTACAGCAAAATAAAACTATGTTATACTTGATCATGAACAATAGTTTTAAATTTACGTATTTACGTAATACATACTGTGAATAAGTGCTCGTTTGTTATCTTGTTAGGAAGTTGTACTAAGTAGTTTTTCTAAGTGTTTCAGTTTATTAGCTTTTAATTATAAGGTTGGTCCTGTGGTAATTAGGTACCAATTTTTGTTTAAGATTGTCTTAGTTAACACGACTGTTACACACGATTAAAATAAAGGTGAAAATGAAAGGAGGTTAGGATGTTGGTTTTCTTGTTATGAATAAGTGCTCGTTGGTTTTCTGGTTAGGATGTTGTACTAAGTAGTTTTTTTAAGTGTTCCATTTAATTACTACGTAGCTTTTTATTATAAGGTTGGTGTTGGGGTAATTAAGCACCAATTTTTGTTTAAGATTGTCTTAGTTAACACTTAACACGATTATTACACACGGTTATTACACACGGTTAAAATAAAGGTGAAAATGAAAGGATATTACAAGAAGTTTTAAATAAAGAGTTAAATAAAACGGTGTTAAATAAGATAAGTTGTGTAATATGTGACCGTCTTACAATGTTATTAAAACGCTTTTACTATTCATCATGAGAATTGAGTAGGGCAAATTCTCCATTAGTGCATATAGCAGAAGCACGTGTGGGTGAGTGGATGGCGTAGAGACACGCCTACAAAAGGGACCCATGAATCTGATAAGCCATAGTCACGTTAATAATAATCTTTCAATTAATAATCATTGTTTAAAATTATATCAATTGCAATGCACCATAATTATACAATAGGATCAAAAGAAAGTATGATTAATTTTGACTTTTGATTTATGACAACTTAACGAATAAATAATAATAATGATTTATGTTTGACGAGCCTATATTATGTTGGGATTAAAGCTTTGTAATTGTTAATCTATGACAACTTAATGAATAAAATAAGATTATTAAACATTCCATTAATCTATCATAATCTCAATTATAGATTTATTGTGATTAGTGGCATCTCTATTCAGCGACAAAGCAGGGATTTGAACTTTGAACTTGGGAGTCGAATGACTAATGATATAAACTACACTCGAAAAAATTACAAAAAAAACTTCTAAAATTTAATCCGTCAAGAGGAAGGAGCGTCCCTGCTAACCCCGCTCTACCATGGTCTCCATCACTATCTTGGGTAAGTAATTGCAAATGTGCAATTAAAATCAATCTACTTACGGGCTATGTCAATGTGACACATTATATTTTATAAGTAATTAATAATTAAGGTGATGCTTGCATGCAGGGGCGAACCCACTAAGTAGCAAGGGGTAGCCGCTGCTACCCCAAAGAAAAAAAATTCAGTTTAGAAGATGAAGTTCTGCAACCCCATATCTGAGCATTTGTGAAGCTTAACTATTACAAATAACGTACCATGACATAAATACATGGGTGCATCAGTGGTTAGGAAGAGGCGTTCTATCTTATAGGTCTAGAGTTCGACCCCCCTTACTGTCAAGTTGTGGCTGTTATTTCATTTTTTGCCTTTATTCTAGTTCCCTCGTTAAATAAATCTTTAAATGGGAAGGACTGTCGAAACAATTTTATTAAGCTATGCCCATATTAACTTTTCTCCTTTTGATCAATTTGCTATTTTTTGCTTTTCAAAAGAGTTAATTTCTTTTAAAATTTATTAAATATCAGGATTGTTATTAAGAAAAATTAAATGGAGATAAATTGTTGAATTATAATATAAAAATTAAAAGCTACTTCGTATTAAAGTAATGGTCAAACTTTTTTTTATCACAAGCTACAAACAAAATTAATGTCGGAAAATAAAATGAAGATAAATTGTTAACTTACAAAATGAAAGCTTTAAATTATTATGTAGGATGATTGCGACTTGAGTTCGTAATTTGATTTTTTATAGATAATGTAAGATATTTTTTTTTCCTGCATTTCATATAATTTTTGTATAATTTCACTTTTATATATGCTACCCCAAATATAAAATCCTGGGTTCGCCCCTGCTTGCATGTGCCATTGGATTGTTAGTGATCACGACATCTCTTAACTCGTGATTAGGAATTATCTATAAACGATCTTACAATATTTTTTATTACAATAGTATATCACTATTAAAATTAATAGGTTAGTCACTAGTCGCAACCTTAAAATATCCTCCTCAATGATGATAACAACAAAGACCACTAATTTGTGAAAGAAAAATTCAAGTATCAATGTATTAGTGTATTACGACTGCAAATAGATTTACTAAAAGGAAACCGTCTAAAATATACGGAGTACTTTAGCTTTCGTAATGGTATAATTGTCGGAAATGGCCAATCAATTCCAATTAAGGGATACGGACATACCACCCTACCTACACCGCACCCACCACTTGTCTTGAAAAACGTGTTATACGCCCCAGTCCTAGTTAAAAATCTAGTTTCCGTTAGGAAATTCACAACAGATAATAAGGTCAGTGTTGAATTTGACCCTTTCGGTTTTTGTGTGAAGGACTTGCGGACGGGGACTCATCTCATGAGGTGTGATAGTCGGGGTGATTGGAGGCTTAATCTAAATATTATGCTTACCAATAAATCAGGCCAAGGCGTGATTGGAGGCCGAGTATAAAAGGAAGTGGGCATGTGGGCCATTGGGTCGGCACGCTCGACGCGATCCATGGCCCATTTTAGCACAACACACGATTAACACAGCTAGCCCAGCACCACACGACATGACATGTCATGGGATATTACAGTAATAATACAAATAATTCATTTTACCTATTTTTCTTGATCATCATTACTCAGGACACAACACGCTTTGGCACGCTCAAAGTACGAAAAAATAAAGCAAAAGTAGAGGAATTTGCATGGACGTGCTCAAGCACGACACATCACGACGACACAACACGTCATGACCGTGCCTGGGCCACAATTTCTACTTCATAGGCACGACATACATAGCAAGGCACAAAGCTCACTTTCGCGTGCCTGGATCGTGCCATAATCTTCAGCACAAAGGCCACATTCGCGTGCTTTGGCTATGCCATATCTTCTTCTAGCATGGTTGGCTGGTACGAGGCATGACCCACTTTCATCTCTAGTGCTGGGCTAGAGAGTGGTGGCCATATCCCAGCTTGCCATCCATATTTTTCTTCCCTTTAATGGGTTTGGCGGCTGGGATGAATCTCCCGACCCTTAACCTGCTCAAAAAACTAAACGTGGTGCACCCTGGGCTAGAAATATCAGGATTCGACAGCATAGGCAAGATCCGACATCTATATATTACTTTTCTTTTGTCGAAATTTATTATTTGAAAAAAGTTTAAAACTAATTGATAATATTTTAGTTTTATAAACAAATATTTGTTTTATTTACTAATATATTTATGACTAAAATTCAAAAACTTTAATCCCTTAGTAGTAATAAACTAATAATTAATAAGATGAAAATAGAACAAAAAAAATATTTCCTCCATTCTATTTGGTTGTATACGTTTGCTTTATCACGTATGACAATGTTTATTTTGTTTTGTTTTTATCTTTACTTACATATTACTAAAAATTATAAAAATTAGATATTAATATTGTACTCGGAAAGACAAGTGAAACAAGATCTCACATGACTATCTTTTATGTTATATATTAGAAGTTGTTCTAAAGATTCTTTTTACCTGTGAATAGTGTCCAAAAAGCAAACGTATACAATCAAATGGAACGGACGAAGTACAAAATTAGGCTATTCAGGTCGAGTCACTCGGACTGAGTCAATTTTTTCGGGTTTGATCCATACCATCCCCTCCCAACCATGAGAGACCATGACCCACAACATGGTCCCTTTATGACACTATATAACACTCAACTCTTCCTCCAAACTCTACACTATCTTCATTCTTCACCCCCACACACATACATACATACACAAACTATTAATCATCCGTTACTTTCATAACCTCATTTACCCATAATTAATTAATTAAAATCACCCTCAAAAAATCCAAATAATTAAATTTTAAAAAAATGGGATTTCCAGTTGGATACACAGATCTCTTCATCCCACCACTCTTCCTCCACACACTAACTTTCTTCACTCTCTTCCGCAACCTCCTCTTCACTCTCTTCTCCTCCTTAGGCCTCCCCGACTTCCTCGACCCGAACCCGAGCCCGAACCCAAACCTATCCTCCATCCCAACCCCACTCCTCACGCTCCACCCCTTCCGACCCGACCCGGTATACCCGCCCGTATCCGCTGTCCTGACCCGGGAACTGCTGACCCTCGTTAAAGTATCCGACGTGGAGGAGAGAGATAATAATGAGTGTTACTGTTCTGTTTGTTTGTACGAGGTATGTAGTGATGACGTCATCAGGTGGTTGGATAATTGTAAGCATATTTTTCATAGGGATTGTTTGGACCGTTGGATTGACCTTGATCATCACACATGTCCTCTTTGTCGTACCCCATTTTTGCGAGATGATTTGGTTAATGAGTTTAATCGACGTCTTTTGTCTTCTCGTTTACGTCATCTTGACTATGTTGACCATCATTTTCATTAATTACGACAAATCAAGCCGTGGCGGAATCAGGATTTGTAGTCAGACCCGTGGATACATTCCGTTAATTACGCTACTGGGTGTGAAATGTAAATTTTTGTTGTGGCTTAGTAATTAAGTTATCAAGTACTCCCTCCTAGTCACTCATTTCTTCCCTTTTCCTTTTTCCATAAGAATTAAGGAAATGAATTTGGACCACACAAAATACACT
Organism: Heliosperma pusillum; assembly: GCA_022085475.1. Classification (NCBI taxonomy): domain Eukaryota; kingdom Viridiplantae; phylum Streptophyta; class Magnoliopsida; order Caryophyllales; family Caryophyllaceae; genus Heliosperma; species Heliosperma pusillum. Next base: position 24,961 of record JAIUZE010008003.1, on the reverse strand, counting down.
ACCTCACATACAAATGAATTTGGACCACACAAAACACACAACCCCACATCCAAAAAGGGAAAGAGGGAAGAAAACCCGACTTACCCGATAAGGAAAGAGGGAAGAAATGAGCGACTAGGAGGGAGTATTATATTAGGCGTAGGGTTTTTGATTACAGGAATAATGATTGTAGATGATTAGATTACGGAGTTATAATGATAATAATACTATTAGAGTTAGTTGATGATAATTATTGATGTCAGCAATTTTACCAGTAGTTTTTCATTATGGCAATTGCATCACGCGTTTTTATTCAAATGTGACCATGTTTTGGTTAATAGTGACAACTTAAAAAAGTAGTCATTTTTTTGTTACAAAAAGTGACTTTCAATTGGTCGCACACTCGCACTGTACAACCGTTCCAGAAGAGAATATGTGCAATTTTTACACTAATTGTGACGATATTTAATGAATTACGGAGTAATAAAGAGGTGTGCCGAGGTCAATTCTGTTATAAATTAATTGGAGTAGTTAGATAGCATGATTCAACCGTTATTTATGTTTCTTGACTTTTATATCATCATGTTATGTAATAATTGTAAACCATAAAATTTTATAACAAAAATAATAATATGGAAAACAAAAACTTATTTTATAACTGAAAGATTGAAGGATACAACTTTTGTCACTCTCTTGATTCCATACTAAGGGCTAGGGTTTTGATAGTTCTACTAGGGTTTTATTGACTTAATCTCGTAGGGAGATGATGTGGTCTTTTTGTGACTTATTTCATCCTACCTACAATTTGGTAGTAGGAGGATGAGGTCCTTTGACTTGTTCCATCTGCTCTCCTTTTAAACCCTAAACACAAGTTTATATAGTAGTATAGTAGCTTAGAGCCCAACACAAATACATCATCTATTATTCTAAGATATTATCACAATCTTTAATGATAATTAACCCTAAATAATAAACATATTATCTAATAGTTATCTACCAAAATATAAAATTTCGGTGTCTACAATAATAATCCATATTTTTATATACAATTTCTTACTATTCGTCACAAGCTGAACATGGATAGTATTTCTCTTATAATATGCAAGTGGAGGGCAAATGGTAATAGAGCCCCACTTACCCTCTCATTTGCATATTGTAAAATGCACTATTCGTATTCAACTTGTGACGGATAGTGCTCGTCTTCAGTGAAACGAGCTGATTTTAATATGCTTCATTAAAGTGTTTGTAACGGTAAGTTTTAGTAGTAATTTTTGTTATATTAAGAGACGAATTATTTACTCCGTATACTAAATGCATATATTGACTGTCACACGTTCCGAGATCGTCTTATACTAGAATTTATGAAATTTTAGGAGATAGCCGAATGACCAATGCAAAGATAATTAACATAGAAAATAAACAAAAAAGTCGAATAAAAAGTTTTTAGGGCTTTTCTACATGGTACCCCTGTGTTTTTTCGAATTCTACAAGATACCCTCATTTTTTCGAAATTTACATGGTACCTCTAAACTTAGTAAATAGTACCTAAAATACCAAAACTACTAAAAATCAAGTCTTAAAACACCTAAATTTTACAAAAAAAATATGTTTATGATTGACTAAACAATATTTATGCTAATGACATGCCAAAATTTTGTCAAAATATCAACAAAAAGATCATAGTATATACGTTTAAAAGAGGTTGTTGTAGAATTTCTAAGAGATAATATATTTGGAGAGAAAAGGGAGAAGTTTCTTATTATAAATTTACTCATAAACTGTCTCAATTAATAACACAAATACTTAGCCTTTAAATAGGCATACAAACTAACTCATGCATTTCTAAATTAGTGGGATAACAACCCACGGCTCCCACTACTTACCACCTAGGTAGCACGGACACTTCTCCTAACCAACCGTCCCGTGTCGGACATCGTGTCGGACACCGTGTCGGACACACGGACACACGGACACCTATAAACAAGGAATGTGAGATTGAAAGACTAGAAGAGGTTGATTAGAAGATGAGTTTGGGTGGAAAATTGATTAGAAGATGAGTTTGGGTGGGAAATGAGAATAAATTATAGTTAAAGTCAAGTTTTACACTCAATTATTTACATTTAATATAAAATACTAATACAAAAATAAAATTGTATGTTATTTATAACTATAAAATATATATTTTATTAAATTTAAATGCCGTGTCCCGTGTCCTAAATTTCACGAGATGTCGTATCACGTGTCCGTGTCGTGTCCGTGTCCGTGTCCGTTTTGGAGCTACCTAGCTTACCACTAAAACATGAAGTAAATTGGCTAACTACACTATTTATTAGGATTCATTATCAACCAATTAACTTAATATTAGGAACAAACTTTGACTAAATTTTGGAGCATAACTCCAACCGTTGTTTATTGCATTTTGGATATTTTGAGATATTTTCATTAAATTCAGCGGTATCACGTAGATTTCGAAAAATGAAGGAGTTTATCGTATCAACTAAAGTAAGTAAAATGTTTACGGTTTAAAATGCATCTAAGTTGCTTGTTAGAAACAAGTGAGTTATTAATAGAGGAATCAATCATGTTTATGGTCGTTGACTGAATAATGTAAGTTAATTGACCAGTAAACGTAAGGCATTAAGCCATTAATGTTTGTGATGGTGCATGGTCTCATAAGACTATAAGAGGATCAAAGATGATAATATTATATATTATTATCATTAAAAGCAACGGGAAAATATTACATTGAATGTCACATGAAGCTATATGTTCGGATCTTGTCACCGTTCGATACCTTAATCTGCAACACTATTCCCTTCAGTTAGATACTTGTGTATATCACAGGTTGACCAGACAAATGGATTATTCGGGTCTTTCAAATCGTTCTATTTTGGGTCGGGCAATCTTGGGTTTGGTCAGTTCGGGATCTTGGATCAGCCTTATCGAGTTAGGTCGGGTGAATTGTACTCCATTTGTCCCTCACTTGCTCTTTGTGAGGGTAGTTTGACCCGTTTTAAGCTTAAGACAAGTTTCCCGTTTTAAATGAGAATTGATGTAGAAAGATTAACCGATTACAACATTCAAGTGATGTGTGTCTTTCTTGGGAAGTTGGATAAATGCATTCATCACATTAAATCATTAGATGTGGCAATTCATGAATTAGAACATTTATGTGTAATTGTGTAACAATGTTTGACAGTACTTGCTGTATATTTTGGGTGAATGCGTATGATCTATCATTTTCTCAGGCTATGTACTCTGAATTGTAGGATATATGACTAGTAGCGAAAGTGACTAAGACGGAATTGAAGAGTAATAATGAGAAACTTATCTTAATAGTCGTGGCGTGAGAAGTATCACTGCCCTAAAGTTGAAATTGCCCCGTTATGTACACTCGGACTCATGGCATTCAACCCCCAGGGATACACGACTTTCGAACCTTCGGTGTACACGATGGATCGAATTGAGAATGAACCAGAACAATGCCCAAAAGATATACGAAGTAATATTATAGAACATAGAACATAAAGGTATTATATAATAAGTTTTAGAAGAAAACGGTGAGTCTCCATTTCGGTTGTGTATCATTGGCCAAAAAGAAAGACTCCCTTTTTATAATAATTAAGAGGTATGTAATTTAGGAGAGTAAAATTTTAATGGAGGGAATAAAGGGAGTGAAATCAAGAATTTTGAACAAGGTTACAATATTTCCCTATTTACAATGTAAAAGTACTTAATACTCATTCTTTTGAAGCATAATATTCCAACAATCCCCCACATGATTCAAAAGAACACATGAAAATGAGAAGATGGATAATATTTTGGGCAAGGAGTTTGAGTTTTCAAGTGGCAATGTCTTATGGACTTGAATTGACACCCAACGCATACAACCGTATACTACAATCATTTCAGGTGGACTAAAGCCTTGAACCTTTAATGGAGGTTGTAGACACGACTGCGCATTTACCCCAAGACTCAAATCTGGAAGCATTCTCGCAAAACCATGCACTCACATGGTAGCACTGCCGTTATGTATTTTGCCCCACACATTTCTTGGGTACTTCATGAACGCTCTAGAGGTCCACAAGCCTTTAAACCTCGACAGGGGATTGGGCAAATCAAGCACCCCCACATTCACATAGGTAAGTTCATCAGGTTTGACTGTCACAAACCACCTCTTAGGCTATGAACTTATTAAGAGCAAATTGCTCAACCTTACACACATGACAGTATACACAATATGCACATGTATAACTTGTAAAACATGATTAAACGTACCAGATATCATAATAGAAGGAAGGGTAATGGTACGTAAAGCTCGAGATTCATGTGACTTCGTTTGACCCATTGAACTTAGAAATACTAAGACGGGTGTCCATCACATTTCACTCCTTGAGAGGCTTGTAACCCATTCCTTACGCTAACGTTAGCAACACTTACAACAATGGCCATTGATGAAAGCTAAGGATTTCATCATCCTCTCATTTTTTAACGTGCTCACGCACATCGATGATCATCATATTACAATGCCTCAACAATTGGCAATTAGCTACCTCATTGTAGCTCTTTCATAGAAGTATAATTAATAGGATGGAGCTCGCTCTCTCCCCCACACTGAACATCTGTTGACAGGCTTATTCGACATTGACTCATTTACCTGACAGTTCAACATTTCATGTTCAGATTCCGTTGTATTTACCATACAGTGCAATAATATAGCTCAATGATACTAGTGACACAAGATTATTTTCATGATTACATTATTATGAACACCTCAAAAATAATTCTTAATATAAGATTCATTTGTGCAACAATGCATCCCTTGTGCAACTGCGTCCTTGTAGTATACCAAACTATGCTATATTATAAATTTCATATCTTTCATCATACAGTTTAAACTTAACTTTGAATTTCACTAAAAGGTCTAGCATACCCAGAAGGGATTGAATTGCTCCATACAGAAACCCCATTGACTTTAACATGAAACTTAAAACGATAAGTCATTGTATTTTTTAAGAGTAACTGAAGCCTTAATTGTCCTAATTTTCATTAGTCACTCTGACTTGCATCCCACTGAGTTATATTTTCAAACATGAGTGAATTACCTGACGATGACATTCACAATAATTTTGTACATCACATACACAATAATTACAGTTATGCGATCTCTGATGCCACCATGTTCGAGTTACACATTTGTTAGACAATGATCATAAGTACATATAAATCTTATAAATTCTCAATAACTTATTCACAGATATGTCATCTCAATGGTCGTCTCACACATCATTAAAACTTCGACACATAGTCATGATTTTCATCTGTATAAAATCAGTTCAAGCTCTATTTGTCTCAACGCAAAGTAAAATCATAATAATCACATGTCATCCACATGAGCCTTAATCAGCGCTATTGTGAACCCTTCTTCGCATATACACATTTATTACACACGAATCAAATAAACGAGTTGGGTATCATTTATTTACTAATGATCTTAACTCACGTGTTAAATATTACCATAATAAAATTTGTAAGCAAAATATATTTATAATACAAACACACTATAACAAATTTTGTGTAACCATATTGTTACGATTTATGCACAAAACTAGGAACAAACCAATAAAGTTGTTATCATCTTGTTATGAGATTTTTCATACTAATTTCTTTGACTTTTTATATCCTTAGGCTAACTTCTCAAGACCATATATCTCATTCTTAATTTAGGCACAACGAAACATAGTTGAATGTGTTACAAGGCCAACAAGTCGTCAAATGCAACAATCTTCTCATAAATCAACAAAATTAAAACCAAACTCAACAGCACACACTCTTGAGTTTCAAACGTCCGTTACTCATACTTCACGGGCTCGCGGTTATATCACCTTCTAATGTGGTGTACTAATTTTTATATAGACTATAGATCGAGCATCTGATATCATTTTCATGGAATATATCATGGAACAATAAACAAAACTTTATTGCTTAACACGAAGCTTATCTGGACTTTAGAATTTTATCATGATTTTAAATAACTAGCAGATACTTAAGTTCTCATGCTCAGAGCTAGTGATCTCAAAGTTATACAGAGTGCTTTATATCCCGTATTGCATTATATTAGCATTTTGAATATTTATTGTCGATCAATTCTTAACACATACCACAATGATTTCATGCGAGTATTAATTAGTACAAAATTAGATAAACATAACAAAATACACTATAATCACGTCACCACTCGGAATAAAATATATGACGCTTTAGCTATAACTTGTCCATTTATCATATACTTCACCCATGTTTTATTTTACATTAATTCATGCGATTCAAGATGACTAATCAAGCTGGATAATAATCTACTACATAACCATTTAATTGAATATTGATTTAACGCATTGTCATGTTTACTACTCAATTCCTTTAATTTTTCATCCTTTCATAATTACTTCGTTAAAACTTAATCAATAGGGGATAAAATTCATTTACTTTTTTAAACCAATTAATCAAAAGAGAGAAATACATATTATTCTTACAATTCCTTTTCAACAATAGAAATACCATCTCTCTAAAGAATAGACAACGAGACGTTTAGCTTAGTAAAGTAATTTTATGCGGTCCACCTCTATTTTCTGTATAGCTCAATCAAATGTTTATAATGACAACACTTGCGAATACATTTTAATAATAATATCTTGTAAGAAAACATCTTTCTTTCAATGTTCATCTTCAAATAATGGCATACACGTCTAAAATTTACATAAACAGTGACGATCCTAAATTCCTTACTTCCCAAAATAAAGATGCACTATTACAATAATTAATTAATAGCTCATAAACCTTCTAAAATACTTAGTCAAACATAGTAACTCACCATCAAACATTTTAATATAAATTATTATATCACTTTTAATATTTTTCAACATGTATATATATATATATATATATACATATGTATTCGATCATTATCATACAAAACACGCTCGCTATGTGAAATACAATACGAACAATTTTTTAAGAGGCTAGAATAATACAAGTTTGAGTAGGGTTAACATATCCGACAACCATCGTACCAACTTTATTCTCGGCAACTCCCACATACAACAATTATACGCATAATTAAAGTCAAAGTTATGCCAATAGTAATTATACCAAATTTACCCAAAAATAATTATTTCTTTCAAAAGAAATGTATTATTTACCTTAATTAACTCAACTATTGGTGAAACTCACAAGTATTTCCTAAAGTTATTCCACTATTGATCAGCTACATTTATGACCATTTTTAATTAATTGCTATTATCTTCTTAAAATAGATAACCTATGCGCACACACATAACGCATTCACAATGTTAGACATTATTCGCCCAAATGGAGATTAGATCATAGGTTATCAAAAACGAATTTTTAAATAACCAAATTTACATTTCATTTCCAAACATAAAATAATAATAATTATATATTTGGCTAACTAGTGAAATATGTAAGAACAATGAAATGCCAATAAGATGATGATAAGACAGAATTCTTAAATAACAATGAATGGTACGTAAGACACAAAAATTTCATTAATAAATTAAAGTATGCTTTGCATAATTTACTTCTCGAACAGTAAAATATAGGACGAAAATTTAGTGCAACTAGACATCATTTAGGCAAAAGGCTGTTATTATGTCAATAAGATGATGATGAATATATTGATTACTACTTATAAATATCATTTATCGTAAAGACTATCCGCCGACCAAAATTATTAATTTATTATCAATTCCACATAGAAGAGGGGATGAAATACTTTTAAATACAAATCACTTTACAACAAGTAAGTCATATTATTTTCTTAGATTCATGTAAATAATTTCTTAGATTCATGTAACTAATTTCACTACAAGTCATATTATAAAACGGACAATACAACAAATGGGAAAAAATTTCAACTTTAGATTGTAGGATATATGACTAGTAGCGAAAGTGACTAAGACGGAATTGAAGAGTAATAATGAGAAACTTATCTTAATAGTCGTGGCGTGAGAAGTATCACTGCCCTAAAGTTGAAATTGCCCCGTTATGTACACTCGGACTCATGGCATTCAACCCCCAGGGATACACGACTTTCGAACCTTCGGTGTACACGATGGATCGAATTGAGAATGAACCAGAACAATGCCCAAAAGATATACGAAGTAATATTATAGAACATAGAACATAAAGGTATTATATAATAAGTTTTAGAAGAAAACGGTGAGTCTCCATTTCGGTTGTGTATCATTGGCCAAAAAGAAAGACTCCCTTTTTATAATAATTAAAAGGTATGTAATTTAGGAGGGTAAAATTTTAATGGAGGGAATAAAGGGAGTGAAATCAAGAATTTTGAACAAGGTTACAATATTTCCCTATTTACAATGTAAAAGTACTTAATACTCATTCTTTTGAAGCATAATATTCCAACATGAATTACCCACCTCTTGTAATTTCCTAATATCCGAAGTAAGCAAGTGATTCAAGGAAAAAACCTCTAGTTGTTTGATACTCCGTAGTACATATGACACATGATTGATACTGATACCTCACTTTATCAATCGAGGTGGGACATCAAATATTTACGTGTTTTACTTATGGTATGTTAGTTAGGTTCGTATGCAGAAATTGAGGGCTTTTATTATTATCGGGTAGTTAAAGATTTTCGAGTTCATATTCAGATCGGCAACTTGTTATGCAGAAATAGAGGGCTTTTATTATTCTCGGGAAGCTACAGATTTCAGAGTTCATATTCAGATTGTTATGATAGACAAAATAAATAGGGTGCCGCTTAGATAGTGTAGCAACGGGTTACAGGACTAAGATTCGAACTGAGGGGAACAAATGTTTTGATAAGCGAACTTGTAATACAATAAGGTATTCAACTTTTACATTATGTAGTCAAAAATTATTGTTTACGATGATGGTCCTCCGTCTTAAATTAAAAACGGGTCATGCATAGTCTTCGGTAGATGCCAAAATGAGATCAAAGGAGGATGTCTAGGGAGTAGGGACTAACAAAAGAGTTATCCTATACATACAAGCGAGAGCATATACGACCTGTTTTTATTTTGGGACGAATTCTCGCCCATTTTATCTTTGAACAGATACTACCGTTCTAAGAAAGACTTACCGCCATGTAATAGGCTACCATCCATGAGTGACCATGACTCCATGTCTATCCCCTAGTTCCGCCACTGCTTTTAGTTGTCATATTCTTAATCCTTTAATACCAAACTCCTAACTTAAGCACCTAACAAAATGGTTATCTTTCATTAATTGTCTTCTATAGTTCTATATATATATATATATGTCGTTATATTTGGGCCTACAAGTCTTTTAAACCTGTCGGTTCTGGTATTATTGGGCCCACTGGACTGGGGCCCATCTTATCTTTTCCACAATGCCTTTATTCGTCTTTCAAATGCTACCAGAAATCCAGAATATAAGTAGACAATTAGACATTAGTGGCTTATTGCGAGTGATATGCTCTCCTAATTAGCGTAAAGCCTAATAATTGCTTTTAACTTTAAAATTGTTAAGCAAAGAATACCAACAATGTTGACTAAAGCCTACCCATGAGGCCATAAGGTATTGATCGACATTTTGAGAGTACATCGAGTCCTGCTTAACACGAATATTATTCGTTTTAAATTTAAAACAGGTCAAATACTATTATGTTGTGGTAATAAAGATAAAAGTTATAATATTTTCTAAGTAACAAGTGGAGTGTTTGGTATATATTTAACGCGTCCAAACCCTTACGAATAGTGCTCACTTTAAATAAGAATTTTTGTTTAAGGGACATCTAGGTTCAATATAGTTTATTATGATTGGTTTGATCTTCACACCTTTTATATATTGAAAAAGAATGATGGCAAAAGTTTAGATAAAGCTACATAGAATCAATTTTGATAATAACAACTCTTTTATGAAATCGTTCTACAGTTTGAGACAGATTACAAGAAAAGTAGGTAAAATAAAGCACTTAATTTTAATTATGTAACAACCCGAAAAATGCCAATTTTTCTAGTAAAAATATTTACTAACACTTTTCAGTAGAACTTAAGTTTTTAAAATAGGAATTTTTGTTCCGAGTCTTATTTTGAAATTCCGCGTTCGTATTTGGAATTTTTGAGAGATTTCATGAAAAGACCGTTTTTAGTCATCTTTGACTTTTCTTGACTTTTAAGTCGTCTTTGACTTTTCTTGACTTTTTAAAGTCGTCATTGACTTTTTCTTGACTTTTAAGTCGTCCTAAACTTTTCTTGACTTTTAAGTCATCTTCGACTTTTCTCGACTTTTCAGTCAACTTTGACTTCCGTTGACTTTTTCCCGACTCGCCTCATAAGTTTGAAGACCGAAATTTTATTTAAAAAAATAATATTTGTGATTTATTTTTATTTAGATTTATTAAGATTTATCATAATTTAATATAATTATTTTGAATTTATTCGGAATTTAAAGAATAACGTTTACGGTTTTAACCGAACGTCATTTAACTATTCCCGACGCATCGTAATGCGCGCAACAAAATCGAAACTCGACTTTGGCATGAGTCACACGCTTATGTCATCGTTTTCCACTCACAACTAGATATTTTATTTGTTTTGAATAAACTAATAATAATATCTAGATATTTTTTTACTTTATCGATCCGTCAACGAAAATTACGCAAAAATTACGCAAATCGTTTACAAAACTGACCCGACAGTCACCATATCACACGGTTTTTCCTCTCTCTTTGACCTTGATATTTTCTTTCTTTTCATTACCATAACATAATATCTTGATATTTAATTCAATTAACTTAATATCTAATTAATTACGGTAATATAATTATTATACCGGGTCAATTCCATAACAACAATTTCAAACCCAACTCACTATTTTGCTCTATAAACTCACGGCTCACACACTCCACTTTACTCACAAACAACTTTTCATTTTTCAACAAATCAAATTAAGATCAAAATATCACTTTCTTTACTCGTTCTTGAGCGTTCTTCGCGTTCTTCATCCGTTCTTCATCGTTCTTGAGCAAAACCTTCATAAAACCTTCATTTCTTAATTAAATCCGTCCTAACTTATATTTCTAGACTCTCCTCTTCGCTCCTCATCTTCCCGTACGGTTTTATTTCAATTCCGTCAAAATCGTTTTCAAGACTTTAATTATGGAAAATCATATTTTAAGTTCGAATAATGTTTTCTTGTCATTTCTTATAGGGGAAGATTTTGAAGACGAGTTTGGTGACTCGTATATCTTAGGAGAAGACTAGAAGACGGGTTTCTTAGTTCTTAGTTCTTATTATTGTGGTGCTACTTGATTTTAGCTAGCTAAGGTAACGATTCCGAGTTACTCGACGGATAAATGTTACATAGCTTTGTTTTACTTTAGTTTTTGGTTCATCTTTAGTTTTTGTTCATATGATTATGGTTTTACTATTTTAGTTAGTAACATGATAAGTGGTTGATTTTATTATGTTGTAGGAATTTATGAATATGTTGGTGTTCTTGTTATATTTTTATGATTTCTTCATGATGATGATTGTTGCATGTTGGATGGTTAAATTGGATGTTTAAAAATGGATATTGTTAATTAAAAACATGTTAGAATTAATTGGGAAGTGTGGTTGTGTGAACCGTGGGAAGTGGCACATGATAGGATTGATAGAGTTTGGATTACCGATTGTTAACTGATTCACATGATTACGTGTTGATTAGGGTTTGAGTGTATCATGGCCATGTTTCTGAGAGGAACCTCTGAGCTAGCATACCAGCTTCCCTACCTCGAGTTATAGTTTATTATCTGTTTCACATGATAGCTTTCACATGCTAGGTTATTTGTTAGTTATCTGTTTCATAACATGAAAAGCATATCATATATGTTAAAGTTTTGTATTTTTCCATATACATTGCTTTTATGTTATTCATGTTTTATTAAACTTGACATTTCGTGGCTGGGAGAACTCGGAGTTACTCCCCACTGACTGTGGCTTCCGTGTTATATTTAATGCGGTTGGCAGGTTTGTGATGCATACATTGGGTACATTGACGAGCTAGCGAGCGAAGTATTTACCTTGGACCTATATTCGGTTCTTAGATTGTATATTATTATACACTCTTTTATTTCCGTATTTATACGGGAGATATGTCTCCCGTCTTGTATAATTTTTATGTATAATATTATTTCCGTTTTTGTAATGACCCTTTTTATTTATGACACCTTCGTTATGTATTTAAATTATTTTTTTTCTTTCCGCAAATTTGAGGGTGTCACAGTTGGTATCAGAGCATTTTTGCTCCCGACGCACGTTTGTGTACCCTTGTATAAATAACTTGACCCTAATAAATAATAAACTTGTGAGATAGAATGGTAGGATGGGTAGATTAGGATTTATGTTGTAGTCTCTTTGTGTTTCTGCTATTGTTATGGTAACGTAATAATTTGTTTGTCTCTTATAAGATGTTGGACCTCGTGTAGAAGAGATCGTTGTTACGCACAACCAGGTCCCCTCCTCATAAAGAAGACAATTGCAAGGAGGCTAGGCTTGGTGGCGTAGCCAGATTGCTAGGAGCAATATTACGCCTTATGGTGGAATATGTGTTACCTAGAAGGAGTATCCTCTACCGAAGATTTGAAGATTTATAAGCCTAATTGAAGTGAATTCCTTCTTCATCTTTGATTTCTCTCGTCCTTATAGTATCATGCCTTCTTCCTTCCATCTAGGTGCTACTTTCTATTCCAACCTATTTGCCTCTTGAAAATTTCTCTTGATAGTTCCTCCATCTTTCCATTGGTATCCTTACCTCCCTCTAGTAACATTTTTCCGGATGTCATAACCATCGGTTGGAGGTATATTATACTTAGTCGGAAGAACTTCGAATCTTGTGGAATATAGTGTTTGTTAGAATGAACTTGTGATTTGAGGAAAATGTTATAGATCTAATTTCACCATATGGTGGTGAGAGTTGGTGTCCTTGAGGAAGGTGTGGTGAAGTATGTTTAATAATTGTAAAGCTGGATGCTTGTCATGACTTGTGAGTAATAGTTCATGATATTCAGGGGTATAAGGTCGAAGGAATTGGCTATGATTTCTTAACTCATTAGTAATTTAGTCTTTTGGACTTAAAAGTTTAGTATTGGTTTGAAGACCATGCGTTTGATATGGCTATTTTGGGAGTAAATAAGAGTTTCGAATACGATTCCTAACCATCATATTAAGCTAGTTCCATGTTTAGATGATTATAAGGATTTGAGGATACACTTAGGATGAAACTCTCCTAGGGGTCTAGATTATGAAAGCTAGAAGTTGCAATATCTTTTTGAGGATCGAGATAAGCTTAAGGATAGTTGTAGTTGTGGTTAGGAAATGGGGAAATTCTTTTTAATGTTACTTGGGAATTTGTTGTCGTTAAATGTTGGACCCTAACGAGAATAAATACTTTGAGGAATTAAGATTTGGATGACACAACTTGAGGAATATCGACATAAGCGAAAACCGATGTATTGAGAGTTTGGAAGAGATAAATAAATTGATTTACGGTCGCATTGCCTTTGATTGGCAAAAGTTAAGTGAAATGAGATTGTGTGACTAATCTCTTTTGAGGAGTTGTGTTTTAACTTTTGAAGATGAGAAAGTTAATTGTTAATAACTTAAGATAATGAATTTTTGGAATAAATTGGATCAAAGGATTTCATAGTAAGTCTCCTTTACTTTGGGGTTGTTAGCGGCATTGTTTCCCAAATTATAAATATTTTGATGGTGGTTTCCAATAAATGTTTTGATGGAGCTAAGAGGATTATAGTTCGTAATAAATCTTTCATGGGTTGTTAGTTATGGAGTTTACCGTATCGATGGACCTTAGAAGATTTTAATTGAATTTGAATAATTGGGAGTTCTTACTCTATGTGTCGTGCTTATGAAATATTTAGGTAGGAATCGGAGGATGGAAAATGTTGAGAGTATATCACACTCTTTTGAGGATTAGTTTACTTGTACAGTTAGGGTTGTCAAGTTACGATCGACATTCGAATTGTCATTTATGGAGGATAGTTTGGTGATTCATTCCTCTCTTTTCTTTCTTTCTATTCGATTTATTCTTTCGAATATTTCGTTCCTTCTATCAATTATCATCTCGTATAGATAGGTTATTAGAAGCTTTAGTTAGAAAATTTAAGTATAGATAGTAGTGTTATTACTTTTGCTATAGAATTTTTGAACTAATCGCTTTTGGAAATTTTTGATGATTTCAAGTATTTTTACCGTCAAGGAATGTTGAGACTTGTTATTGGAGACGTTCGATAACTAGTTTTCTCATTTATTGATGCGAAAATGTATCTTTTAAAGTCTTTGACTTGGACGTTGATGTTCTTAACTGCAGACGAGAACTTTCCGTTCCATTGATAAGACCCTATATTTTTATTACAAGTATATTTTTAACAATTTTGAAATAGACCTACATATATGTTACGTTCCTTCTTCTAAGTTTCGAGGACGAAACTTTTTAAAAGGAGGGGTGATTGTAACAACCCGAAAAATACCCGATTTTTCTAGTAAAAATATTTACTAACACTTTTCAGTAGAACTTAAGTTTTTAAAATAGGAATTTTTGTTCCGAGTCTTATTTTGAAATTCCGCGTTCGTATTTGGAATTTTTGAGGGATTCCATGAAAAGACCGTTTTTAGTCATCTTTGACTTTTCTTGACTTTTAAGTCGTCTTTGACTTTTCTTGACTTTTTAAAGTCGTCATTGACTTTTCTTGACTTTTAAGTCGTCATAAACTTTTCTTGACTTTTAAGTCATCTTTGACTTTTCTCGCTTTTCAGTCCACTTTGACTTCCGTTGACTTTTTCCCGACTCGGCCTCATAAGTTTGAAGACCGCAAATTTTATTTAAAAAAATAATATTTTGTTATTTTTATTTGGAATTATAAGGATTTATTTCATAATTAATTAATTATTTGGAATTTATTCGGAATTTAAAGAATAACGTTTACGGTTTTAAACGAACGTCATTTAACTATTCCCGACTCATCGTAAAGCGCGAAACAAAATCGAAACTCGACTTTGGCATGAGTCACACGCGCGTGTCATCGTGTTCCACTCACATTAGATAGTTTAATTCTTTTGATTAAACTAATAATAATATCTAGATATTTATTTACTTTATCGATCAGTTAACGAAAATTACGCAAATCGTTTCCAAAACTGACCCGATATCACCCATACCACACGGTTTTTCTTCCTCTCTTAGCCTTGATATTTTATTTCTTTTCATTATAATAACATAATATCTTGATATTTAATTCAATTAACTTAATATCTAATTAATTACGGTAATATAATTATTATACCGGGTCAATTCCATAACCACAATTTCAAAAACCAACTCACTAGTTTGCTCTATATTACACGACACTCCTCACCCCACTTTACTCACAAACAACTTTTCACTTTACAACAAATCAAAATAAGATCAAAAATGATCACTTTCTTTTAATCGTTCTTCATTTGTTCTTCGTTGTTCTCAATTGTTCATAATCTTCTTGACAAAAACCTTCATAAAATCTTATTTTCTTAAATTAAATTGCCGTCCTAACTTATATTTCTAGAATCTCCTCTTCGCTCTCCATCTTCAAGTACGGTTTATTTCAATTCCGTCAAAATCGTTTTCAAGACTTTAATTATGGAAAATCATATTTTAAGTTCTAATAATGTTTTCTTGTCAGTTCTTATAGGGGAAGATTTTGAAGACGAGTTTGGTGACTCGTATATCTTAGGAGAAGACTAGAAGACGGGTTTCTTAGTTCTTAGTTCTTATTATTTTGGTGCTACTTGATTTAAGCTAGCTAAGGTAACGATTCCGAGTTACTCGACGGATAAATGTTACATAGCTTTGGTTTACTTTAGTTTTTGGTTCATCTTTAGTTTTTGTTCATATGATTATGGTTTTATGATTTTAGTTAGTAACATGATAAGTGGTTGATTTTTTTATGTTGTAGGAATTTATGAATATGTTGGTGTTTTTGTTATATTTGTATGATTTCTTCATGATGATGATTGTTGCATGTTGGATGGTTAAATTGGATGTTAAAAATGGTTGTTGATTAATTAAAACATGTTAGAAATAATATGGTGTGAGTTGTGGTGGGGGCCGAATTATTGGCTGGAAAAACAGCCCAAACTGGACCAAACCAGGCCGGTCCAGGCCGGTTCAGACCGGTCTGGGTTGGTCCATGGTGGGTCCGGGTTTTGGTCTTTGGGTTATGTCGATGTTTGATTGTTTAATTGTTGTTTTGACGGGTTTTAATTATGTTAAAGCATGCGGGAAATAATTAGAAACGGTTTTTAGTAAAACCGTTAAAAAGGCCAAAACAGCCCATTTTGCCAAAACAGGCCGTGGGGCCAATCCAGGCCCATGTGGGTCCGGCCCAACTCAGCCCGTGGGTCCCACTTTGGGACTTGTGACGGTTTTTGAGTTATCGTCATTTTTATCGCGTTTTGTAATATTTAGCAAGTGGGAAATATAATAAGTAAAATATTTAATTAAAAAGGTTTTTCATAAAATTATTATTTCTCACATGTTAGAAATTATAAGACAAGATCGTAGTTTAATTGGATATCATTTAAGTCAAGCGGGGTTTTACGTAATGTTTAATAATTCACATGTTAGAAGTTTTATTAAAATAACATGTAATGAATATGTTGATTTTATGTATATGTGATAAAGACTCTGTTTCTAGCCGGTTTGACCAAACGGGTTTGGTCAAACTAAGATCTAGTCAGCCCCGTTTTGACTGATGACCCGTCGCGGGACTCGGGTCGGGGATTTGTCTTCACGTAAGGTTGTATTTAATTAATGAATTAGCCTTAGTAGTTATGAGGCGATATGATATTTGAATATGATTTATATGCAATTAGTCACATGATAGGATGTTTTTCCCGTGACTGTTTGATTGTATGATATATGTCGTGTTGACTAAGTACCCATAGAGAATTATGAGTATATGGCGTCTTGACCATTCTAATTCTTAATGAGTATCTTGGACCATGACATTGATAGGCCCGTACTGTCTTTAACGAGTATATAGTTCATGGTTAATAGCTTTTGTGTCACGGCCTGGGGGGCTTATCTCCAAGTCGGGGCATGGCATCCTAAGAGTTCCGCTTTGGGAAGGGAGCCAGCTTAAGTACTAGCCATCTCTGTTTAGGGGGTCGCCTAGTAGAGTTTCTCATAGACGGTTATGTCATGGGACGGGGAACGGAATAGCTGTTGTCGATAGGTCTGATCAGTCTAGGACTAGGATGTTTTCCTACCTTGTGGTATAGCCTCGAGTTACAGAAGTCGACTATTGACTGGACTAAGAACTTATGCCTGTTTGTAGAAGTATTAGTCTTTCATGTTGGTATGATTCTATGAGTTCTAGAAGGTGAGATGCAAGCCGGCTAGGATTGATAGAGTTTGGATTAACGGTTGTTAACTGATTCACATGATTACGTGTTGTTTAGGGTTTGAGTGTATCAGGGCCATGTTACTTGGTAACCGCTGAGCCAGCATACCAGCTTCCCTACCTCGAGTTATATTTTATTATCGGAATCACATGATAGCTTTCATATGATAGGTTATATGTTAGTTAACTGTTTCATAACATGAAAACCATATCATATATGTAAGGTTTTGTATTTTCTATATACATTGCTTTTATGTTTTTCATGTTTCAGTAAACTCGACATTTCGTGGCAGGGAGAACTCGGAGTTACTCCCCAACGGGACTGTGGCTTCGTGTTATATTAATGGGTAGAACAGGTGGTGTTGCTATTGGGGTACATGGACGAGCTAGCGAGCGAAGGACAGTATTGACCTTGGACTATATTCGGTTCATAGTTTGTATATTATTGTACACACTTTTATTTCCGTATTTATACGGGAGATATGTCTCCCGTCTTGTAGATTTCTTTTGTATAATAGTATTTCCATTTTGTAATGACCTTTTTATGTTATGACACCTTCGTTATGTATCATTATATTTCGTTTATGCATTTAAATAATTTTTTTTCTTCTTTCCGCAAATTTGAGGGTGTCACAGTTGGTATCAGAGCTATTTTGCTCCCGACGCACGTTTGTGTACCCTTGTATAAATAACTTGACCTTAAGAAAATAATAAACCATGAGATAGAAGGGTAAGATGGGTAGATTAGGATTTATGTTGTAGTCTCTTTGTTCTTGCTAAATGATAAGTACTAATCTGTGTTTTCATTTTGCAAGATGCCTCCGAGGATTGACAACACTATTTTAGCAGCTCTTACCGTAATTATCCAAAACCAGCAAAACCAGCAGGCTAATCCGATTCCTACTCCGGTTCCTGATCGTGAGAGACACGGGAGTTATACGTGGGTTGCTTCACAGCTATCGAGGAGCCAAGCCAAAACCTACGATGGGGAAGTTGATCCCGTTAAGCTTTCTGTGTGGTTACGAGAAATGGAGAAGAGTTTTTCTCTTTATGATGTCCTTGAAGAGGACAAAGTCCGTCTTGCTTCTCACTTCTTAGAGAAGGAAGCGGATCAGTGGTGGACTCTTTCT
This sequence comes from Heliosperma pusillum, assembly GCA_022085475.1. Lineage (NCBI taxonomy): Eukaryota > Viridiplantae > Streptophyta > Magnoliopsida > Caryophyllales > Caryophyllaceae > Heliosperma > Heliosperma pusillum. Next base: position 6,382 of record JAIUZE010008003.1, on the reverse strand, counting down.
GGTCCTACCGCTAAGTTGGAGCCTAATTTCGGGTGGACTCGTTTCCGTGAGCTCTTGGAAGCGAGGTTTTATCCCGACGAGTTGAGACAGCAAAAGTTGAAGGAGTTCATGGATTTTAAACAAGGACTTCTTTCTGTTCAGGAGTTTACTACCCGGTTCAATGAGTTGGCTCATTATGCCACTCGACTTATTAGGGTGGAGGAAGACAAAGCTTTCTTTTATTTGGGAAAGCTTTCTCCCCAGATAAAGGGGAAGATCAGTAGAGGTTCCACTTCTTTTGTCTCGATCTATAATGATGCCATTTGGGCGGAGAGTTCTATTCGGGAGATTGCCGAAGAGGCTCGTACTTCTTATGTGGCGCCTAATTCTTATGGCAAGAGACCTCTTTATCCTGCTTCTCGACCTTCTTTTTCTCCCTCTTTTCCAAACAAGAGGAGAAACTTCCAGAGTGGATCGGCTAATCAGAGAAACCGTCCCTTTGTTCCGAGTCACAACAACGACCTTAAAGGTCGTGTCTGCTTTACATGCAAGATGCCTATTCACCCGGGTGTTGGTTGCTTCAACAAGCCGTTTGTATGCTTTATTTGTCAGAAGCCGGGTCACAAGGCGAATGTATGTTCTGAGAGGAAGGGTACGGTGTCTACACCGGTTATTTCTGGGAGACCTAAGGGTCGTATTTTTATTATGAGCCGTGCTGAGGCGGATGCCCAACCCGATATTGTGACGGGTATGTTCTCGATTTATGATTTACCGTGTGTAATGTTATTTGCCCACACGGGAGCTTCTTTTATCTTTTTATTTCAATGAGATATCCGATAAGTCAGCTTTAAAGCTTTCAGTAGGAGAAGAAAAACTACCATATCGTTAACCATCCCGAGAAAGGAGAAGTATTTTCATGTTCTTATCTTCATTCCGACATTCCAATATCCATAAATGGATCTATTTTTCCGGCGAATCCTTTACGTTTTCCTCTTGAAGAGTTCGATATTATTTTGGGCATGGATTGGTTATCTACTTATCATGCTCGATTCGAGTGCCGTGATCAGAAAATTATTCTTAAAAGTCATTTGGGTGCTCGTATTTCTTATCAAGGGGTTAGAAAACAAGCTAGTGTGAAGTTAATCTCAGCTATGAAAATGTTGAATGTTTTAAAGAAGGGTCATCAAGCATTTCTATGTGTAGTGACTACTTCTGATTCTTCTCTTCCTTCCTTAAAGGATGTTCCTATTGTTCGAGAATTTCCCGATGTATTTCCCGATGAATTACCCGGGATTGCTCCTGAAAGGGATGTTGAATTCTCTATTGATCTAGTTCCTGGAACTGGACCAATTGCCAAAGCTCCTTATCGTATGGCGCCTTCTGAGTTGAAGGAGTTGAGAATCCAACTCGATGACTTGATTGAGAAAGGCTTCATAAGGCCTAGTGCTTCTCCTTGGGGTGCGCCTGTACTATTTGTCAAGAAGAAAGAAGGTTCTATGCGGATGTGCATTGATTACCGTGAATTGAACCGTGTTACCATCAAAAACAAATATCCTCTTCCTCGTATTAATGATCTTTTTGACCAGTTACGGGGTGCTTCTATTTTTTCCAAGATTGATCTTAGATCGGGTTATCATCAGATTCCCGTTCGGGAAGCAGAGATTCCGAAGACTGCTTTCAGCTCGAGGTATGGTCATTTCGAATTCAATGTGATGCCATTCGGTTTGACTAACGTCAGGCTATATGTCATGGATCAGTGAATCTACTTCATGGAGTATCTTGTAAATGTGTGGTGGTATTCATTGATGACCATTCTGATCTTTTCAAAATCTAAGGGAAGGAACATGCTAACAACTTCGAACCATTTTGGGTGTTCTTCGACGCCAAAAGTGGTATGCTAAGTTCTCCAAATGTGAATTCTGGTTGCCCGAGGTATCTTTCCTTGGTCATGTCATTTCCAAAGACGGTGTTATGGTCGATCCAGCTAAAATTGAGGCAGTTATGGATTGGAAAAGTCCGAAAAATGTGTCCGAGATTCGGAGTTTCCTTGGTTTAGCAGGGTATTATCGTCGGTTTGTGAAAGATTTCTCCAAATTAGCAAGACCGATGACTCAATTGCTAAAGAAGGAAGCAAAGTATATTTGGACTGATGAATGTGAAATTGCCTTTTTGGAATTGAAGAAGAGATTGACTACCGCACCGGTTTTAACTTTACCAGATGATGAAGCCGATTATGATGTTTATTGTGATGCTTCAAAGCATGGTTTGGGATGTGTCTTGATGCAGAATAGAAAGGTTATTGCTTATGCTTCTCGACAACTCAGGGTTCATGAAGTGAATTACCCGACTCATGATCTTGAGTTAGCAACTGTGGTACATGCCTTGAAAACTTGGAGACATTATCTTATTGGAGTTCATTGCCGAATTTACACCGATCATAAGAGCTTGAGGTGCATTTTTACGCAGAAAGAGTTGAACATGAGGCAAAGAAGATGGTTAGAGTTGGTGAATGATTATGATGCTGAGTTGATTTATCACGAGGGAAAAGCAAATGTTGTGGCAGATGCTTTGAGTAGGAAGACTAGTCATTCATTAAATGCTCTTGGTACTTTACCCGACGAACTAGTAACCGAGTTTCAGAAGCTTCAGATACAGTTCGTTGGGAAAGGATTTGATTATCTTGGTGCTTTGACTGCGGAACCTGACTTTTATCGAGAGATTCGTACTTGTTTACCGGAGGATGCTACTTTTATCGCCATTCGATCAAAAATACTACTTGGGCAAGCTAAGGATTGTATGGGAGATAATGATGGCTACCTTCGTTACCATGGTAGAATGTTTGTTCCGAGAAGTGCCGAGTTGAGAAAGAGAATACTTGATGAAGCTCACCTTTCTCCTTATTCTATTCATCCGGGTGGTGACAAAATGTATAAAGCTTTGAGACCACAATTTTGGTGGCCTAGGATGAAGATTGAAGTAAAGGAGTATGTTAGTAGATGTCTGACTTGTCAGAAGGTGAAGATCGATCATCAAAGACCCGGAGGTTTACTGCAACCTTTGGAAATTCCTCTGTGGAAATGGGAGTCTATTTCTATGGACTTCGTGATGGCTTTACCTACTACGTCTAGTGGAAAGAATGCTATCTGGGTTATTGTAGACCGTCTAACCAAGTGTGCCCGATTCGTGCCTATCAAAGAAACTTGGAAGATAGATGTATTGGCTAGTGCTTATGTGAGAGAGATAGTACGCTACCATGGAGTGCCTAAAGATATAGTTTCAGATCGTGATCCGAGATTCTGTTCCCGTTTCTGGACGGCTTTACAAGAAGCCATGGGTAGTAAATTGTTAATGAGCACAGCTTTCCATGCCGCTACTGATGGTCAGACCGAGAGGACGATTCAGACTTTGGAAGATCTTCTTCGGGCTTGTGCTTTAGACTTTCATACATCTTGGGAGAAGTGTTTGCCTTTGGTGGAATTTTCTTATAACAACAGTTATCATGCATCCTACAAGATGTCACCATATGAGGTCCTTTATAAGTAGGAAATGCCGTAGTCCTGTTTTGTTGGGATCAAGTACAAGATGATCATATGTGGAGTCTCCGACCTTGTTACTGAAAAGATCGATCAAGTTCAAAGTCATTCGTGTGAACGAATGAAAGCCGCTCAAGATAGACAGAAATCCTATGCCGATGTTCGGCGAGACCGCGTGACTTTGAATGTTGATGACCGTGTATTCTTAAAAGTATCACCAAGAAAGGAGTGAAAACGGTTTGGAGTGGGAAAAAGGGAAGTTGAGTTCCTAAATATTAGTGGGACCGTTCGAGTGCTTAAAAGAGTTGGTCCCGTTGCTTATCGTTTGGAATTACCTCCGAACTTGAGCAAAGTTCATGATGTGTTCCATGTTTCTCAGTTGAAGAAGTATATCAGTGATCCGAGTCATATTATTCAAGAAGAGGTGTTGGACTTGGAACCTAATTTGGCTTTGGACGAAAGGCCGATTCGGATACTTGAAAGGGCTAACAAACAACTCCGAAACAAGGTGGTGCCCTTAGTTCGTGTCCTTTGGCGTTGTGGAAACGTCGAATCAGAAACTTGGGAACCCGAAGCTAAAATATTAGCTAAATATCCCGAGCTCTTTGCTTGAGGTAAATTTCCTTCTTTCTTTCCTCTTTCTATTTGATTTAATCTTTCGAAGATTCCGTTCCTTCTATCGATATTCTTGACTGCTGACGAGAACCTGCCGTTCCGTAGATAAGATCCTATATTTTATTACAAGTATATTTTAACAGTTTTGAAACAGACCTACATATATGTTACGTTCCTTCTTCTAAGTTTCGAGGACAAAACTTTTTAAAAGGAGGGGTGATTGTAACAACCCGAAAAATACCAATTTTTCTAGTAAAAATATTTACTAACACTTTTCAGTAGAACTTAAGTTTTTAAAATAGGAATTTTTGTTCCGAGTCTTATTTTGAAAGTCCGCGTTCGTATTTGGAATTTTTGAGGGATTCCATGAAAAGACCGTTTTTAGTCATCTTTGACTTTTCTTGACTTTTAAGTCGTCTTTGACTTTTCCTTGACTTTTTAAAGTCGTCATTGACTTTTTCTTGACTTTTAAGTCGTCCTAAACTTTTCTTGACTTTTAAGTCATCTTCGACTTTTCTCGACTTTTCAGTCAACTTTGACTTCCGTTGACTTTTCCCGACTCGTATCATAAGTATGAAGACCGAAATTTTATTTAAAAAAAATAATATTTTTGATTTATTTTTATGTAGATTTATTAAGATTTATCATAATTTAATATAATTATTTTGAATTTATTCGGAATTTAAAGAATAACGTTTACGGTTTTAACCGAACGTCATTTAACTATTCCCGACTCATCGTAAAGCGCGAAAACAAAATCGAAACTCGACTTTGGCATGAGTCACACGCGCGTGTCATCGCTTTCCACTCACCATAAGATATTTTAATTGTTTTGAATAAACTAATACAAATATCTTAGATATTTGTTACTTTATCGATCCGTCAACGAAAATTACGCAAATCGAGCAAAAACAGACCCGATGATCACCTTACCCACACGGCTCATCCTCTTCTCTAATAGACCTTGATATTTTCATTTCTTTTGATTAATATATCATAATATCTAGATAACTATTTACTTTATCGATCAATTAACGAAAATTACGCAAAACGCTCGAAATCAGACCGGAAGTCACCATTTCACACGTCTACTTTAGTCCTCTCTTAGGCCTTGATATTTTGATTACGTTTCATTACAATATCATAATATCTTGATATTTGGTGTAATTAACTTTATCGTTAATTATATTAAATCGTTTACCGTAAAATAATTATTAAACGCGAGTCAATTACGTAACAACAATTTCAAAACTCGACATCCTTATTTGTCTATATGTACACGGCTCAAACTACCATCCCTACTCACAAACAACTTTTCATTGAACAACAAATCAAATTAAGATCAAAACATCACTTTCTTTAATCGTTCTTCGTGTTCTTCGTCGTTCATCTTTTGTTCTTCATCGTTCTTGAGCAAAACATTCATAAATCCTTCATTTCTTAATTAAATCCGTCCGAATTTATATTTCTAGGATATCCTCTTCGCTCCCCATCTTCACGTACGGTTTTATTTCAATTCCGGTAAAATCGTTTTCAACACTTTAATTATGGAAATTCATATTTTTAGTTCTAATAATGTTTTCTTGTTATTTATTATAGGGGAAGATTTTGAAGACGAGTTTGGAGACTCGTATATTTTGGGTGAAGATTAGTGGAGGGTTTTTATATTATATACTTATTTATTATTTTGTGCATAAGTGTTTGCTAGCTTAGAGGTAACACCATTCCTTTTACTCGACGAATTAATGTCACATAGCTTAGTTTTGTTCATGTTATGGTTATTTATGATTTAGGCGTAACATGAGAGTATGGAATTTTATGTTGTATGATATTTTATGTTGTTTTATGGTTCGTGATGCTTTTATGTTGTATGGAATTTCATGTGTTTTCATTTTCTTGATGATTTTTATGTGCAGAATTTTATGTGTTTAGTGTTCTTGAAAGAATTTGATGATTTTTAATAAGTTATGATTTTTATGTTGTTTAGGAAATTTTAACAAGTTTAGTGTTCTTGAAGAATTTTGATGATTTTTAATAAGTTATGATTTTTATGTTGTTTAGGAAATTTTAACAAGTTAAGGGTTCTTGAAGAATTTTGATGATTTTTAATAAGTTATGATTTTTATGTTGTCTAGGAAATTTTTAATATGTTTGATGTTCTTGATGAATTTTGATGATTATTCATACTAATGATTGTTGTATGATGTTTGTTAAAATGGTTGTTTGTTAATTAAAAACATGTTGGAAATATTTTG